>CAUYSK010104025.1:0-17469 GCA_963575035.1 Avahi laniger
TAGAAAAATTAGCCAAGCGTGGTAGTGCACACCTCTAGTCCCAGTTACTTTGGAGGCTGAGACGGGAGGATCCTTGAGCCCAGGAGTTTCAGGTTACAGTGAGCTATGATGACACCACCGCACTCTAGCCCAGGCAACAGATTACGACCCTGTATCAAAAAAAAAAAAAAAAAAAGCAATTTTCAAAAGAATACAAACAGTAAACAAATGAAAACACATAAAACAATGTGAAATAGTATTTTTAAAATGATACATACATACATACTGAAAGTAATAAAGTATACAGAGACACGGGAATAATAATCACTAACTTCAGAATATGTCCAACTCTGATATGGTGGAGTGGGAGAACAATACAACCAGGAAATTTAAAAATGGAGGCACAAATACATTACTTTTTAAGCTGGATATTCATTTTATTATTCTCTATTTCTATGTCTGACATACCTCATAATACAAAGAAAAGGAATTACCATTGATCTACCACAGACAGAATGGAATGATATAAGTCTTCCTGTCATGGATCTCATTATTAATCAAAGGTATTAAAATGCTATCATGTAACCACTATGGAGAACAGTATGGAGTTTCCTCAAACAACTAAAAATAGCACTACCATATGATCCAGCAATCCCACTGCTAGGTATATATCCAAAAGAAAGAAAATCAGTATATCAACAAGATATCTGCATTCCCATGTTTAGTGTAACACTATTGACAATAGCCAAGATATGGAATCAACATAAGTGTCCATCAAAGGATGAATGGATGAAGAAATTGTAGTACATATACACAATGGAATATTATACATCCACAAAAAAGAATTAAGTCCTGTCATTTGAAATAACATGGATGGAACTGGAGAATGTTATGTTTAGTGAAATAAGCCAAGAACAGAAAGACAAATCTCACGTGTTCTCACTCGTATGTGGGAGCTAAATATTAAAACAACTGATCTCATGCAGACAGAGAGTAGAATGATGCTCCACAGAGACTGGGTAGGGTAGAGGGGAAGGGGGGATAAAAAGGGGATGGTTGATGGGTGCAAAAATATAGTTAGTTAGATAGAATGAACGATATTTGACAGCACAACAAAGTGACTATAGTCAACAATAAGTTATGGTATACTTTAACATACCTAAAAGAATGGAATTGGAATGATCCTAATGTTAGAATAGGAGACTCGGAGACAGAGCTGAGACAGGATGCAGGGGCTTGAAGACAGGGTGCAGGTGTTAAAGCAAACAACCGTTAAACAAAAGGGGCTGATAACTGCAGGCAATAACCAGCTTCAATCAGCTTGTCAATTATCTCTGTCACCTTACATGAACTTTCGCTAATTACAGTATCATTCACACTGAACTTTTAAAATTTCTCCACCCTTGAAATCAGCATGACAGTTCAAAGACAACCACATAAAATACAAAAATAAGAGGGAACACAATTCTAGGAATTACTATCTGAATTCTTAGTAAAAGTCAACCCGTTGGCCTTGAATATTCCTCCCCTCAATTAGTGGGATTACAAAAGATTTAAAGTCACTTCTGCTCAGTGCAGCTGCTCTTTCAAGCCTTCTTGCTCTCCTCCCTGAGAGTGTACTTTCACTTTCAATAAAAACTTTCATTCGCTTGGCTTAGGTGGTGCTTCTTAAAATTCTTTTCTGTGACAAATACCCGGAACCTGGAAAAAAATCTCCACTCGGAGGCCAATAACACTAACACAAAGAAATGAAAAATGCTTGAGATGATGGATACCCCAATTAACCTGATGTGATTAATATACATTGTATGTTTGTATCAAAACATCACACGTACCCTATAAATATATAGAACTATTATATACCAATAATAATTGAAAATTGAAAAATCTTTTTAAAAGAAAATTTTCATAGCTTGAAAGATCTAAATATGAAACTAATTAAAACACAAACTTAATGCAATATAAATAGATGTACTTACTTAGTACTAATCTTCCTGAACTTCAGATTTTTTGCTGAATTGCCCAAAATATCTAATTTGATTTTATAAATTAAAGAAAATTGATAAAATTCATTTTTTGGTCAGAATCGTATGAGAATCTAATTTTAAAGTGAAATCAGAAGTGGAAATTCTAATGTACCTCATGAAAACAAATGTAAAGAAGTTATTTAAATTATATCAAATAAAATGTTAATCATATTTAAAATAAATAAATAAATAAAATGCTATCATGGTAATAGGCTCCATCAATTATTACAAAATACAGGAATGCCTGAGCTTCAAAACAATCACTACAACAAGGAATTAGATTTCGAAATAATCCTTTCATGTGATACTATTATATAAATATCATACGGTAATAAAATAGTATGACATATTATTTTCCTTAACTTGTTCTAAAACTGAATTTATTTTTATATTCTAAGCAGAATAAAAGCTAAAATTAAACATAATGTGCACAGAATAGATATTCTTTATGTGGATCAGATACCTTTTAAACTGTCAATTCTTATTACTAAAATCTTATTTTATCACTAATTACATTACATATAAATTTTGAAATACAAATATATCCTAACAGAAAAATACACTGTAGGTTCTCTAACAGAATACAGAAAAGAATCATCAGGAGAGGAAGAAAATGGAATATAGTAGGCAAGAAATAAGTTTAGAAAACCTACTGAGAAAAACTAAAGACCTAAATAAACAAAGAGATATACCATGTCCAGGTATTGAAAGATTCAATAGTGCCAAGATGTCAGTATTCCAAGTTTATCTAAAAATTCAACGAAATCAAAATCCCAACAGGTGTTTTTAACAGAAACTGACAAGTTGATTTTAAATTTTATATCAAAAATAAAAACTTAGAAGAGCATAAATAATCTTTGAAAAAGACAGTTAGAAGATGCACACTACCTGATTTTGAGATTCAGTATATAGCCACAGCAAACAAGATCATGGAAACTAGCATAAATATAAATAGATTAATGAAACAGAATAGAGATTCCAGAAATAAAATTACACATATATTATCAATTGATTTTCATGAAAGATGCCAGGGTATTGAAGGGGAAAAGGAAAATCTTTTCAACAAATACTACTCCAAAAACTGGATAAACAAATGGGGGGAAAAATCCCCAAATTTGATCCCTACCACTCACAATTGATTTAATATAAATCATAGCCCTAAAAGTAAAAGCTAAACTGTAAAGCTTTTAGAGGAAAATATAGAAGAACATCTTATATTTCTTAGAGAAAGCACAAAAAGCACTAATCATTAAAAAATTAATAAATTTGACTTTATAAATTTTAATATTTTTAATTAAAATTTTAATATTTTGCACTTTACAATACATTGCTATGAAAATGAAAAAACAAGGCACTAAGAAAAAAAATTATCCACACTCATATCTGACTGTATCCAGAATATATAAGGAACTCTTACAACTGAATAACATAACTACCTAATATATTATAAAATGGGCAAAAGACTTGAATGTACACTTCACACAAGAAGGTATCTGCAATGCCAAAAAGCACATGAAAAGCTGAACACTATTAGTCATCAGAGAAGAAAAAAATCAAAACCAGAATGAGACATCATTTCATGCTTAGTAGAACAGACAAAATTTAAATGACTGACTATACCTAACATTGGCAAAGATATCGATGGAACAACTGTAACTTTCATTGTAACATACATTGTCAGTGGGAATATTAAATCATACAACTACTTTGGAAAAAGGTTTAGTAGTTTCTTCTAAAGTTAAACATACACCTACTGTATATTAATGAATCTACTACTGAAGATGTATGCAATAGAAATGAAAATAAATGTCCACAAAAGACTTGTAAAAGAACATATTATAGCTTTAACCACAATAACTCCCATACAAAAACAACCCAAATGTCCCTCAATAGTAGAATGTAGAAACAAACTGTACCATATCCATACAATAGAATATTATTTGGCAATTAAAAACAATAAACTACTGATACACACAACACCAGTGATTTCAAAAACATTATGTTAAGGAAAACACTAGACATTGATACATACATATACATCTCCAGAGAATTCTGTTGAGTGAAAAAAGCCATTTCCCAGAAAGGTTACATACTATATGACTCCATTTATATAACATTCTTGAAATGAAAAATTACAGAAATGGAGAGATCAATAGTTGCCAGTGGTTAAGACACAGGTTAGAGTGGCTCAGGAGGAGGGAGCAGGAGAGAAGTAGGTATGGGTATAAAAGAGCAATAAAAGTGATTCTGATGATAATGGAACTGCTCTATATTTTGACTATGATAGTAGATACATGAATCTATACATGTGATAAAACTACATAGAATTAAATACACACACATGTGAGTAGAAGTAAATTAGGGGAAATCGAAACAAAATCTGTGGATTTCATCAATGTCAATATGCTGATTGGATACTATCATATTGTAAGATATTATCACTGAGGAAAACTAGGTAGTGAATATAGAGTATCTCTGTGTTATTTCTTACAACTGCATGTAAATGCACATAATTATCTCAAAATAAAAATTTTTAATCAAAAGAAAGTAATTTTTTTAAAAAATGACCATATACAAGGCCTCTCCTTTCACATCGAAGAAACAGATTCTTTGGGCATTAATTTTGCATGTCCTTAATCCCCTTGAGAACGATTTAAAGATAAAAGACTAAAGTTACATTAATAAATGTCATATTCTTGTCTAAACTATGTAAACCTACAATTCAAACTCTCATTACTAAGCTGCCACTAAACTAGTACTATTTAAATGAACAAAGTACTATTATTTAAAAAGATTTCTGATATATCTAAAGAATTATGATTCCTTCATTGTAAGCATTAAAAGATAAACCATTATCTGAAATCTAAATTCTTCTTTAAGTAGAATCATTTTTCTACTTTATCATTGAGAAAAATAAATACTATTATATTTGACCAACCTGCTATAAAAAACACATGAGCCAATCTTTTTTTCCTTTCTTATCAATATGAGATTAATGCAATACCAATAGAATTTCAACATAAATCAATGGACAAAAAAGGGATTGTAATTAGAAGGCTATTTTAAATTTGTAATTCATGTAGGAAATTTAGAGAAGACTCTTTATTAGGGAAAGACCAGGAAAAAAATGGAAAAAATCTCTAAATCTTTAATCTTGTTTCCTGTACTGTGCATTTAAGGTTGTTTTGAAGGAAAACCTATGACAATGTACATAAAGCACTGAAATTAAGGATATTGCATAAGTGTAACATTGACTTTGTACTTGTAAACATCATTTCCACACTGTGCCTCTTGGGACACTCAAAGAATTTACTGAATGAACTCTTCAGAAGGTATCAAAGAATATTTGATTTCACCTAAAACACTTGAACTGAGTGAACAAAAACATTAACTACTTCCTTACTTGCATAAAATGGCCATTTTATGAAAAAGATTAATGGCATAACTATAAATCTTAACTTTATTAAGTCCTGATTTTTCTTTTTCCTTGCAAATACTTGGGACTTGTTAAAAATAATCATTTAATTCAATCATTCCAGGTTTAAAATTTAGCCACTGAAAGGTGGTCTTACTAAAAACCTATCTATCAGAGGAAAATAAACTATCAAACAGAAAAAGAAATAAACTCATAGCACATAATTGCCCCTTTGAAGGGAAAACTCACAACACAACTATCCTTTGTTTAATTAAAACACCTGCGGCCTAACTCATTATCTCTAAGAGTGTTGTTTTCTCTGCCTTGGAGATCCCTAAGCTGACAGTAGGAATGCAATCTCCCTGTTCCAGCCATCTCAGTTTCTGACTAGAAAAAAAAAAAAAAGAAGATTTAAATGACTCAGATAACCCAGCCACACAGAGAAAAGAAAAAAAAAGAACATCTGCAACAGCTTCACTGCAGCTTCTGTCTTCAGTCTACTAAGCAGAGAGGCAGAAAAGCCATTTTGACCCTTTAAAACTCCAAATAGCTTCATCTCAGCTGTGGGAGACTACCCTCTAACCTTTCCTTCAGTGCCATGGTACCCACCCGCACCTCCCCCCCAGTAAAATAAACTTTCTTTCCTAAAACTGTTCTACTCCTGGTATGATGAGCTTAAAATACCAATAATTTCTTGTCAACCACCTATAAAATGTTATAAGATGACCCAATGTATTCTTCTGTCTCATGTACACATGCGACACTTTAAATGAAATTCCACTATTTCTGTAGCAGCTTTCAGATTTTTTTTCCACCCTTAAATTTTATAATTTAATCTACACCAAATATCACCAAAGTCAAAATTATGAACTTTATTGTGCTGATTTATACGAAATGCATAAATACAACCCAAATGTTTTATATGTTGATAACAGAACCAACTGTCCCTTACAGATTACATTTTAATTTCTTTCTTAATTTATTAGTAAAGTATCACATTTTTAGCAATTCAGAATTTTTAAATTTGTATTTCAATACAACTACTAGTGTCATTTATGCTAATGAGAACATAAGTCTATTAGAACAAAGAAGTTCCTCACAAAGGAATCTTAGTTGCCCCAAAGTTGTAAACTGCAAGATTCTAGAATTAGGCTATAAATAGTTCTGCTACATAGTCTGACAGTTCTATGGTCATTTAGCCGTCACTGTAGTAGCTACTGCAGTAAATGACTAGCATGTACTCCAAGGATAAGAAATGCTATTCAAAATGAACAAGGTTGATCCCTGAAGTAAGGTTTTCTAAGCATTTTGCAGAACCAATCCAAATAATGGGTTAATATATATTATAGAGTAAAAACATACTCTAAACAGTGGTTCTCAAATAGGGTGACATGTGACACTGGAAACATTTTTAGTTGTCACATCTTAAAGGGTGCTACAGATATCTAGTGCGCAGAGGTCAGGGATACTGTGAAATATGTAAAATGTATAGGACAGAATTATCTGGTCCAAAATGTCAATCGTGCCACTGTCAAAAGACTCTGCTCTAAAGGAACACCAAACATCATCTATTTTACCTACTTAATTTTATTTACTGCTGGAATCACTGTGTTGCCTTCTGTTACTAGAATCTGTCAAGATGTTAATACACTATTTAGTGAAATCCCAGAGGAAATATAATCATAGCACAGAACAGGAAGATAAAGATCACTAAGAATGCTTAATGGTTATGTTTAATGTAATCCACTGTGGCTGATGGCTCAGAAGGAAATGAGTTGCTTCAAAAATGAAACTGGCAGTAACACTGCAGAGATCAATTTTATTTATCATCTTGAACTAACATGGTTTTTCCTCTTAAAGCGGATGGATTTCCTTGAACTACCTAAAACAAGCATTGGATATCAAGGTAAAAAAAAATGTAGATACAAAATTTTGATCAGCATTCCCTAAGGCGATTTTGTCAAAACAAAATATATAGACCACACTGCCCTTCCATAATACCTTACAACACATCTCTTCAAAATTAAGTCTGTAATTATACTAAACACATGCTTGAAAATACCATTGATTCTAATAGACAGTAGCTTTTTATTGAAATGAATCATTTTTTTCAGAATATGCCCAAAACTAAAATACAGGATTTATACTTCTCAAAATAATACTATGAGAATTACAATTTCACTCAATATATTTCACATAAAAACTGGAAAGATATTTCACAAGTTTAAATACTTCAAATGTCTACAATCTAAGAATAGCCAAACTGGGTGGAATCTTGGAAATCATCATGAGCTAGATTTCTCAAGAAGGGTACTCACATTCCTAGGTATATACGGTGGTAAGCCAAGAAGTATTCAAATGAGAAAATAAGCACAGTAGGTCTTAATAAAATGAGCAACTTAACCTAAAACTAGGGGGAACAGAGGCTATATTACAACAACGCATTGTGGAATAGAATGCCAAAATTACATAAAATATTATGTAATTTTACGTCTCTAAAATAAGAGATATCAAATAGATTTTCCTTTCGTGGTTGGTTGTTTTGGGCTAGAATTCTCAGATGTGTGAATTCACACTCTTCCTCTACTGGGGGATGTAGATGGACAAGTTAAGAATTCCTCAGAATATGTCAAAGAATATATGATTTGATCTAAAATATTTGAACTGATTGCAAAACAAATTAACTATTCCCTTAGTTAAAATTTAGCATCTCCTCTTATAAGACACCTATATCATCACCAGAGTTGGAAATAGTGAGAGTTCAGATTCCACTAAACCTTGCAGGTTGCCTTGTCCTTGCTTCTTCCTACTTCATATCTGTTCCTATCTTGACTTCCTGTCTTGCTGACTTCAGGCAACAGAGCCAAGTACAGAAGAAATAACTTCACAGATTGTTTTATTAATAAAAGTCCCCACAATTGAGTATGGAGGAATCTTTATAATAATCCCTTACATGTATATCTCCTAGTAGTTTTACTTCTTTGATAAAATCTTGACTGATACAGAATTTCTGTAAGATATATTTTATGCACTGTTTGAGAATATTCTATTACATCATACATCAAGAAAAACAGGATAGGTAAGACTCCTGAGAAATGTTAACCACGGATAGTAAGTAAACTAATATCTTATAAGATACAGGCAGAACTCATATAATGTCTTAGTGAGTAACCAAAATAGCTCGTGAAACATAAGTAGAATTCATAAAATGTGTTAAATATAGATAGTAAGCTATAAGTAGTAAGATAAGGTAAGATAGATAGTTATAAGTAGTTATATAAGTATACTTACATAAGTAGGGTTGGTGGGAAAGAGAGAAACAAAAATACATAAACATTCCATGCCACAGGATTCAGCAAGTGTGGTCTTTCTATTCCGCTTGTACGTTAACCTACGTGTGGTGACTGCCGTCTCTCTATCCTCTTGCTTCTACCTGATGTTCTGATTAATCCTGTGTGCTCTTTCCATCCTGCTTCTACAGTATCCTAAGTATGCTGACTACCCTATCTCTATCCTCTTGCTTCTACCTTGTGTTCTGATTAATCTTGATTGTGCTCTGATGCAAATTTTTGCATTTATTTGACTTGTCACCTTCTTTATAGGGTCACTGATTTATTGAATATCTTGGAAGCAAATCCTTGACAAGAACTTTTATTTTAAGGTAAAATTGCTATATGATGATTCTGTTAACCTGAGATTTTGCGGAAAGGTTATGTATAACACTGTGACAGTACTTAAAACTGTTCAAACACCAAACTAAAATTATTGATGACTTTATCATAGTAAGTAGTGAAAATCTCAAATAAACAGAGTTTTGACATTTTCATTCTTCTTTATTTCTCCAGTGTTTCACTTCTATTACAGAACATACAAAATTTGTCAATCTTCAAGACATATTTATATTAACTTCCTCTTAATTCACAATATGTGGAGTTCAACATATACAGATGGTCCTCCATATCCATGGGTTCTGCATCTATGGATTCAACTAACTGCAGATCAAAAATATTCGGGGAAAAAACAGATGGTTGCATTTATACTGAAAACATCCGAATTTTTTTCTTCTTGTAATTATTCCCTAAACAATAAAGTATAATTATTTCCATAGCATTTATACTATATTTGGTATTATAAGAAATTTAGAGATGACTTTTTTTATATGGGAGGATGTGCACAGGTTATGTGCAAATACTACAGCATTTTATGTAAGGGACTTGAGCATTCTTGGATTTTCGTATCCGAGGGGGCTCCTGGAACCAACCCCTCATCAATACCAAGGGACAAATGTATTGGGACCAACAAAATCGAAGTAGAAAGGTTCAATACTGATATTATACCATACCAGTAGAAAATTTTTAAAAAATTCATACCAACTAAGACCTTTTAATGTTGTCTGGAGGACAGTGATTTCTTCAAAGAAATGTAAGGACATGAAACAGAAAGGATTTATATAACTATCAAACCCTATTGAGGATCCTGTTGGTTCACCTCCAACAGCCACTCTCCCCTTCTTCCTTCTCAATTGAATCCCAATTTTATTCAGGAATCTAGAAGCTAGTGCCACCTTCACTAAAGAGTCCAAGCTATTTATGGCAATCCTGTTTCCCTTGACTGGCTCAAGAATCAGAACTGAAGCCAATCAATGCATGACATTCCATGGCAATTATTATTGGTTCAAAGGTAGGCATGTGGCCTAATTTGACCCAACTGCACTGAATGAAAGAAGAGCTTTTCATTCCATAGATAAAATTCTGTTTCTGTCTACATGGCATACAGAGAATTTAATTTACAGAAGTTTCTTATTCTCCAGGAAATATTTCTTAAATGGACAAATTAAAATTTTGTAAGAAAATTATTAAAGCTAGTAAAGAGAAATTAGACTGGAAAGTATGAGCTATTTCAAATATTTCAGAAAATACTATTTTTTACAACTATGGATATAGTTAATATATTAAGCAAATACTGTACACTAGTGTGATAAATGATATATTTGTAAGAGACAATAGATAAAATTTATTAATATGGAGGGAACTCATGGAATACTTCTTAATTACTGCAGCATTTAGTTTTAAATCTAGTTGATGATGAAATCAGTCTCACCATATATTTTAACAAAATCAACCATTTAAAATAGATGAATTTTTAATGTGTATCCATTAACTATTCTTTTGAACTATCCTCACACTTTAACACATGGCCAGAAGTAGCTTGGTTTTGTCCTATTTGTTCTTCCTTTTGTAATCATAGGATTCTGGCCAAGGAAGAAAGTAAATGCCTTAGGAATTTATGTATATACAATTTTAATTGTATTATGCTTTCTAGATATTATAAATCAGAATTTATTCCATATTAGAAAAATTTTAATTTCTCAAGTTCTTTTTCAACACTTATGAGAATTATCTTAGATCAAGCCGACAATTTCCATTTTTCAGCAAAATTACTTTTACAAACAATCTGCTTTCAACCAAATGGGTAGAAAGAAATTCTGCCTTATTTTTTTCATAAACTCTTTACTTACTCCCCAATTAGAAAAATTCACATATCAAAAGATATTATTTTAGCTGTCCTGAGGCTTAGAAGCTAGTTGAGAAACAAGATACACATCTTAACCTAAAATGTAAATAACACAAATTTATTCACTCAATATACACTGAGAACATTTTGCATATGCCAGGATTGTGCAATCTTTTTTCAATCAGGATTCCCCATTTCAACCATAAAGCATGGAAAATTATTTGAGTGACTATTTTGTCAATTCTCCCAAGTATAGTACATAATTATTATTCTATGCACAGGATAGAAGGGAACCCAATAGAAAGTAACTACAAAGGAAAACTGAAGAGTAAGATATAATTTTAGCTTTCAATAAGCTAGTTGCTAACATAAATAAATAAATCATTAAGGTACAACTACGGAAGCACTGAGGAATGACCCCAAAAAACCATATCCTATGAGAAACAAATAATTTAATGAGGGTAAAAACTCAAAGAAGGAAAAAATTATTTTGGTTAAGATAATAAGGACCTTGAAAGGAATGAATGATTTAAATATCTGGAATGTAGATATTCAGGGATGAAACAAATATATAATAGGAGTTGACAGGCATTCATATAAAGACACAACTAGGAAATTGGCTGATACTTGAAAGTTGATATGATTTCCTCCCCAAAAAGATCTGTTCTCTAGGAGGAACTAACAAAAACGTCTTGACTCGGCCCTCGCTGATCATGGAAAATAACGTTCAGAGAACTGAACTGTAACTCCCCCCGAGATACCAGATTTATGTTGAGTAACTGTGGTCCCCAAACACCAGTCAGTCCACTGCCTGTTAGGAACTGGGATGCACAGCAAGAAGTGCCAGCGAAGCTTCATCTGTATTTACAGCCCCTCCCCATCCCCATCGCTGGCAACACAGCCTGAGCTCTGCCTTCTGTCAGTTTAGCAGAGGCATTAGATTCTCATAGGAGCATTAACTTTACTGTAAACTGTGCATGGGAGGGATCTAGGCTGTGTGCTCCTTATGAGAATCTAATGCCTGATGATCTGAGGTGGAGCTGAGGCGGTGACACTAGTGCTGGAGAGCAGCTGTAAATACAGATTATCATTAGCAGAGGTTTGACTGCAGAGAACATAATAAATCAATTGCTTGCAGACTCACATCAAAACCCTATCAGTGAGTGCCAAGTGACAATGCAATAATAATAGAAATAAAGTGCACAATATATGTAATGCACTTGAATCATCCTGAAACCATTCCTGCCACCCCTAGTCCGTGGAAAAATTGTCTTCCATGAAACTGGCCCCTGGTGCCAAAAAGGTTGGAGACTGCTGTCGAGTAAGATTTTAGCTCGAGGCCAGGTGCTGTGGCTCACATCTATAATCCCAGCACTTTGGAAAGCCAAGACAGGAGGATAGCTTGAGACCAGGAGTTTGAAACCAGCCTGAGTAATATAGCAAGACCCTGTCCTTACAAATAATTTTTAAAAAATTAGCTGAGCATGGCAGTGCATACCTGCAGTCCTAGCTACTCCAGAGGCTGAGGAGGAAAGATTGCTTGCGCCCTGGAGTTCAAAGTTGCAGTGAGCTGTGATCACACCACTGCGCTTCCAACCTGGGAGATAGAGGGAGACACTGTCTCTAAAAAAAAAAAGATTTTAGCTTGAGCTATACATATACACAATTAGAATTACTTTGCTAAGGTTGCTTTTAATAATAAACTTTACAAAATTGTTTTTAAGACATAGGTATCTTTTACTTTGGGAGGTAATATTCTAAAGAACAAATGAAGTAAAAAATGAAATCGGTTTGTTTCACTAAGTTATATATGAGCAGTTGCAGAGGTTATTTGAATTTCATCTGATAGTCACTACAGGGTTTTAAATGATGAAATCAATTGTGCAATTTATAGGGAATGAATGAAGAAGAAGGCAAAATTAGCGAGAGAACATTCTGTGATTAATGCTAAGAATATAGTCTAAAGTAGGGTAAGTGTGAATAAAAAGCAAGGGATGAATTTAAGAGAATCTCAAAAAAACATTTTTAAGGCCCGTTAACTAATTAGGTAAGTAGTAAAGGAAAGTATAGATTAAAACATGTCATTAGCTATTTGAGAATAATAATACTAGCTTATTCAGGACCTAAATGAAAAGGAGAATGGCTAATAAAAGAGTTTTAGATTTTATTTAAAAGATATCTTTTTTATGTTTGTTTTCTTTTTTCTTTCTTTCGTTTTTTTAGAAACAGTGTCTCGCTCTGTTGTCCAGGCTGGAATGAAGTGGTGTAACCATAACTCACTGTAGCCTTGATGTCCTAGCATCAAGCAATCCTCCCACTTCAGATTCCTGAGTAGCTGGGATTATAGGCATGAGTCACTATCTCTGGCTAAAAGATATTTTAATATGATTATACAGCGGAAGGAGAAAGGAGAGCCTTTAATTAAAAGTAAAATATCAAAATACAACAAAACAATTGTTCTTAAAACCATGTATAATCTTTGCAACTAGATGTAATCCTATAAAACTGCTTACAATATAGTAACAGTCTTAAAATTCCCCTCAATCTATAAACAATTAGTCCTATTCTTTGACAGTGGTCCCGAACCTTTTTGACACGAGGGACAGGTTTCATGGAAGACAATTTTTCCACAGTCCAGGGGTCAGGGGAAGGGCGGGGAAGGAGGAACTCGGCAGTGATGCTAGCAGAGCGATGGGGAGCAGGGAGAGGCTGTAAATACAGATGAAGCTTTGCTCCCTCACCCACTGCTCACCTCCTGCTGTGTGCCACCCCCTTCCTGTTTCCTAAGTTTTATGTAAGATAATTTTTTTCACAGATCGGGGTGGGGGTGGGCAGGCACAGTAGAGCTCTATGGCCCAGTCCCTAACTCAGGACTTCAACTTTAGAATATGAGATACAAGGTAATCTATACTCACGTGCTTTATCATTTGAAATACATAAAAACTTTGAAGATATACTTTAAACTCAATACCCTTTAAATTAAATAGCTATACATGTGGCTTTCAGATTTTCTTGGATGCAGAACACTTTCTTTTTTTTCAAACAAAATCTCACAGGGTAGCCCAGTAAATAAATCAGAGAAAAAAATAGAGGTGCTTTGATAGACCTACATGTGAGTGCTCAGAGCCCCACCCCCATGGCAATTATTAGAAATCTTTGGGCTCCGAAAAGCAAAGTTTTAAAATAAAATTAAATGGAAAAAAGAACACAGTATATTGCCTTGGTCCAGTGGAATAAAATCTGCACAACACTAAAATTATATTAGTTATCTGATTGACAGATTAAAATATTTCAGTGTAATAGGCAGTACTTTAAAGCTAAATAGAATAAAAAGCCTAATATTTGGTTAGAGAAAGTAGGTACTCAATATTTATTTACTTCAACAGTTTGAGAAAGTGAAAATTATCAGGAGAGATTGCACTAGCTTAACTTTAATTACTTTCCCATGTTCATACCACTGCTGGCCTTATAACCCTAAATTTCAGAAAGAGTTTGATCAACTGCTGAGTTAAAAAGATCTCCTACTGCTTTTATCTTTGAGTAAAGCTACTGTCTACAAATACCTCCCCCAAGAATCATGGAATATGAACTATAGGATTGCTTATGTCTGGATACCCCAGCCTGCATTCATTACTTCACCCCATTAACATTCCACGCTGGGAGTCCTTTGCCAGTTTTATGAGGCGAAACCACAAAATGTCAGGTTAACAAAATCCTCACACAGTAATTTCACCTTAAAATAGTGCCTGTCAAGGATTTGCTTCCAAGATATTCAATAAATCACTAAGTCTATAAAGCAGGTTGCAAGTCAAATAAATGCAAAACTTAGCATCAGAGCACAATCAAGATTAATCAAAACACAAGCTGATTATTTAGAATAAAGAGTACAGCAGTATGATTTCAAGTGTACCTAGTAGCCCATCTCAGTTTTTATGTGCTTACAGTTATATTTAACCAAACTCTCTATTACTACCATTTCTAATCATTTAGATACTTGATTTGACACAGCATGATATAATAAAGAGTTTTGGGGACATGAACATACTGGTTCAATTCGTGGTTCTGCCACTTATTAGCTAAGTGTCTTCGAGGTGGTTAATAAACCATCTTGCAATATCTAAGCCTAAACCTATTTTCTCAATGTAAAAATGAAGAAATTCTTTCTTTATTGGGCTATTCTCAGTTTTAAAAAGATATAAGAAAAAAGCACCAAAAATAATGTGTGATAATAGTAAATGTTCATTAATTGTCAGTTTCCCTCCATCTATCCTTTATTGATATAGAAAATTGTCAACTTTAGTAAAAGTCACAGTTCAAACTCTCTGTGCTCTAAGGCAACCATCCCCAGTCTTTTTGTCACCAGGGACAGGTTTCACGGAAGACAATTTTTCCACAGACTGGAGGGTAGGGGGATGGTTTAGGGGTGATTTGAGTCCATTACATTTATTGTGTACTTTATTTCTATTATTATTACATTGTCATATATGACAAAATAATTATACAACTCACCATAACGTAGAATTTAATGCCGCCCCTGATCTGACAGAAGGAGGAGCTCAGGCAGCGATGTAAGCGATGGGGAGCAGCTGTAAATACAGAGGAAGCTTCACTTGCTTGCTCACTGCTCACCTCCTGCTGTGTGACCCAGTACCTAACAGGCCATGGAAGGCGGATCCTGTCTACCCCACCCTCTAGACTGATGATCACAGTCATTACCAGTATTTGGTTCTCTTGTGACAATTATTAAACCATGTTGGATAATTACATTCTAAGCAATTATTTTTAAGTAGAATAGCCCTTGCTTAAATATATCTTTAGTCTCTCTTGTTGACCATGCTACAGACCTTCTGAAGAAGCTTCACAGTAGACTCAAACTAGTCATGAACTGCCAAAATGGACAGAAATTAATCCCAGCAAATCCTAAAACCTACATTCTACTGCAACCTGTGGAATTAGTTGCCTGAGAGCTCCCTCATTAAATAATGCATTAACTATTTATTGAATAACTAGTAAGTATCAGCCATTATGGCTTTCTCAGAACTGTCATCAGGATGTGGAGAGGATGACCACTTTTTCAGGCCTGAGACTATCTCTGTAAGAAAAATGGGTAGGCAAGGTGAGGTCTCCAAACCAAATAATAGTCTAGAAAGTTGACCTGAGAGCTCATATTCACACTGTACAGCACTAGTTTCCCAAAGAAAAGTAATTCATACTCTGTTCTATTCTTTTGTGATAAAAAATTATTTCTACAGGTCATTTTAATAATCTTTGTGACTTAATATATATAGGAGGCAGCAGATAACATATATCACAGAGAACTATCAAGGAATTAAGACAAACACGTTTAAGAACTATTGCTATGGCTGGGCGCAGTGGCTCACACCTGTAATCCTAGCTCTCTGGGAGGCCGAGGAGGGCGGATTGTTTGAGCTCAGGAGTTCGAAACCAGCCTGAGCAAGAGCGAGATCCCGTCTCTACTAAAATTAGAAAGAAATTAATCGGACAACTAAAAATATATAGAAAAAATTAGATGGGCATGGTGGCGCATGCCTGTAGTCCCAGCTACTCGGGAGGCTGAGGCAGGAGGATTGCTTGAGTCCAGGAGTTTGAGGTTGCTGTGAGCTAGGATGACACCACGGCACTCTAGCCCAGGCAACACAGTGAGACTCTGTCTCCAAAAAAAAAAAAAAAAGAACTATTGCTATATGTTTTCCGTGTGTCCTTGTTTCAATCCTAATGATAATTATTGTTTTTCTTTGAATCCACTCTAATTTCTTCAAATTCCTTTATAAATGCCAACAACAAAACAGAACAGCGTAAGAGACCAAAATAAGGTTCTTACAATAGCTAAATCTTTGATTGTTTATGTTTCTCATTTCCAGTAAAAATTACATAAATCTTTGACACAGACATGTAGATTGTATTCATATCATATTCCCAGTTCAACGTTTAAAGAGTGTTCATGTTCTCAATCTCATAAACAAAGTAAGCCTAAAAGAAAAATTATTAATATTAAAAATTCAACTAAAAAACTATAATTATTATTCACATTAGACCAGAGACCATGACCAACCCTCAAATTAAAAATGTACTTTCATTTTCCTCTTCCATTCTTTTATTTGGGCAATTTTTTTTCATATGCAAAATTGTATTTGTACATGCAGAGGAACATAAAGAGCAGCAGCATATACTTGGGTTCTCAAATGCCCCCAAAACAATCAGAATCTCTACTTAAGAAAAAAACTGCTACCCTTTATCAAAAAGTCCCAAAACAATAAATGTTGGCATGTATGTGGAGAGATAGGAACATTCATGCACTGTTGGTGGGATTACAAACTAGCGCAACCTCTGTGGAACGCAATATGGAGATACCTTAAAGAGATACAAGAAGTACCATTCCATCCAGCAATCCCGTTACTGGACATCTACCCAAAAGAGCAAACGATACTGTGTAAGAAAGACACCTGCACCCGAATGTTTATAGCAGCACAATTCACAATTGCAAAGATGTGGAAACAACCCAAGTGTCCATCA
>CAUYSK010104030.1:0-30885 GCA_963575035.1 Avahi laniger
GTGGCTCACGCCTGTAATCCTAGCTCTCTGGGAGGCCGAGGCGGGCGGATTGTTTGAGCTCAGGAGTTCGAAACCAGCCTGAGCAAGAGCGAGACCCTGTCTCTACTAAAATTAGAAAGAAATTAATTGGACAACTAAAAAATATATAGAAAAAATTAGCTGGGCATGGTGGCACATGCCTGTAGTCCCAGCTACTCGGGAGGCTGAGGCAGGAGGATCGCTTGAGCCCAGGAGTTTGAGGTTGCTGTGAGCCAGGCTGACGCCACGGCACTCACTCTAGCCCGGGCAAAAGAGTGAGACTCTGTCTCAAAAAAAAAAAAAACTTTAGATCGACCGTGTATATTTCAATGCCAAAAATACTTACAGGTAGGATTAAACACTACTCCATTTCTTCTTAAACCAGTGGTTCCCAAACTCTGCTTCACGTTGGAATCAACTGGAAACCTTTAAAAACCTGATGCTTAGTTCTCAGTCCCAGACACTGATTCATTGGTATGGGGAAAACCTGGACATCAGATGAGTCTAACGTTTAGCAAAGTTTAGGAACCACACACTTCAACAGCTACTTAACTGTAGGGGATGGCACGTACTCCCTGGTTGGCACTTGCTGGAGTAAGGATTGCAAATGAGTTTCCAGTGCAACACGGATTTCAGCTAACTTGGAGTGACTGCCAAGATAACAATGATCCCAAATTTTGCGGTATGTGAGAATCACCCAGGAGACTCTGAGAACTCCCAATGCCCAGGTCACATTCTGTAACAATGATATCAGAGAGTCAGGCTTGAGGCCAGATAGGGTGTCTCACACCTATAAACCCAGCACTTTGGGAGGCTGAGGCAGGAAGATCACTTGAGCCCAGGAGTTTGAGATCAGCCTGGACAACACTGTGAGATCACATCTCTTAAAAAAAAAAATTTAGTCGGGCATAGTGGCAGACGTATGTAGTTCAAGCTACTCAGGAGGCTGAGGCAGGAGGACTGGTAGAGCCCAAGAGTTTAAGGTTGCAGTGAGCTGTGACTGCGCCATCACACTCCAGCAGGACAACAGAGCAATATCCTGTCTCCAAAAAAACAAAAAAGCAAGCCAGGATTCGGAAGTTTTTAAAGATGCCCAAGTGATTCCACTGGGCAGCAAGGTCTGGGAACCACGAGCTCAGAGAAGCGCACTTTTGAGAAGAGTTCTGAGGCTAGAAACACCAGAAAAAAGCATCATGATCAATAAAATCTATCATGGACACAAGGGGGACAGTTTCAGCCATGTGCCACACACTGCCATGCCTAAACTAGGAGCTAAAGGCATTAATGCCAGCGGATGAGCGCTCACTAGAGGAAAAGCAGCCAGCGGCCTATATCGCTTTCCCACACATTACCTCATTTAATCGGGTATGTTTAATTAAATCAGAAGAACTGAAAAGGGAGAACAGGATTGAAAAAGAAAACCCTGAAGAGAAAATGTGCATAGCTCAGAAAGTAATTATTTTATCTGAACGCAGCTTACTCTCAACTCTACCTCCTTGCCCAGCAAGTCATACAGAGATGCTCCTTTGGAGGTGATTTCAGATGCGAGCTGCCTGGCTGCTTTCAAATCTGCAATCTGGAAGGAAAATATCAAAAACAGAAACCTCAGTAGCAGGTTTTTAATAGGCATTCAATCACCAGTCTGTTAATGTCAAGTCCTACCTCCAGTCGGGACACCTGACTGGAGATTGCATTTCGCCAGTCAGCACTCACGTGTTGCAGAAGAGCACTCCCAGGACACCCGGTTAGGAGGCAATGCTCTTAAGCACGAATGAGACCAATTCCAAGACACCTGGGTCTCTCTGAAACACCAAATGTCAAGTCAAGCTGAACCCACGACCAGGATTCATGGGTGGGAGAAAGCTGACGTGCTTCCTATTTGGACTAGGTCACAACAGGGTACCCTGACAGCAGTGCAGTGACCAAAGGAAGGGGCAACCTGAGGGACACATGTCCTACTGTGGCATCCCGATGCCCTATGTTCAATTTTTCCCTGTCCCCTCCTCCTCTGCCTTGGACTTTCCTCCACAGGGTTGCTGTGAGGCTCAAATGGGGCAGTACCCACTAAGTACTTACAGCAGTTCTGGGCTCCCGCGGTGGAGGAGCTATTGCCAGGAAGGCGATGATGACAACCATGATGACGATTTAGCACCTAGCCCTTTGCACAGGCTTCTTTCTTAGGATGTGCATGTCACCTCCTCTGCCTTGAATATGCCAAATTTTCCAAAGTGCCCAAACACAAGTATCTCCCTGCTCCACACTTACTCTCCCTGCCTCCTAAACAACTAATTCCCACCTTGTCTCTTTCATTTCCTTCCCTTTTCTTTTTTTTAAAGACAGGGTCTCACTGTTGTCACCCAGGTCTCCCCCTTCCCGGCAGCAAATCCCATTTTCTTTGCAGGATTCTCCTCACCTGTCCCATCTGCCAACAGTGGAGAGTGCCAGAGTTCAGTCCCTGGACCTCCCTTCTTTTCTACCGGCACTCCACTAACCTCCCGGCTTCGATACCGCCTGCGTGCCTATGCCTCCCAGCCCCCAGCGCCAGCCGGCTCTCCCCTGAGCTCCAGTCTCACACACCAACTTCCTGGTCAGCATCTCCACCTGACATTCCAACAGGCATGGCAAATACAGCACATCCAGAACCAAACTCCTAATCTTCCCCACCAAACCTACCCCCTTCCAGACTTCTCCATTTTGGCAAATGGCAACTTCATCCTTCTAGGTGCTCAGCCCACAACTTTAGAGCTGTGATGTCTAATGTAGGAACCTCTAGCCACATGTGGCCATTTTCACACTTAAATTATCTAAAAATTAAATAAAATTAACTCGGTTCCTCAGTTGTGCTCACCGCACATGGCCAATGGTTTTGCAGAGCACAGCACAGACACGGAGCTCGCCCACCAGCACGGCCAGTGCAACCACACGGTGCTGCTTCAAGACCTTCCTTGTATTGTCTCGTCTGCTCTCAACCCTCATCCAATCCCATGAGATCTAGTGTCAAAATACATCCTAACATCGAGCCACTTCTCTTGCTCAGGAGTCTGGCTCCTCGTTAAAAAGCCACATGTGATTTTTCAGGCCCGGCCATAGGTAATGTCAAGGCTGTGCCTGGTAGCCTCTTTGGGGAAGCTGCCCACCCTGTGCCAGCCTTGAGTCACAGCCAGTGCCCTGCACTTGGGAGGGAACTGCAGTCGCAGATACGGGCCCTCTGGCCTAGCTTGGTGCCTGCATTCCTAGATCCTCTGAGGCTTGGGCCGAGGCCTCCCTATGGGGAGGAGGGGCGACCCTGAAGACACCTCTCCCACCCTGATTCAGGACCCAGGAATTTCCACTTCTAGTCCTTCCCCCAGCCTTCTCCCCAACTCAGAGTCCGTAAAACTGCTGGCGCCTCTGGTTGGGGGCTCCCTCAATACTGGGACGACCCCATGTCTGCATGGATCCACCTGACCCTCGACTTGTGGCCGTTCTATGGGGGAAAATGGAACAGGAGGAGTCGGTGCTTCCTCCGGTTTTAGAGTCTTGCTTATATCATCACAGTAAGTGGTTAAAGGCTTAACTTTCATTTTCGCTGGCTGCTGTGGTTGGCTCCTCTGACACGTGACAGCCCGCTGAACTCCTGACACCACCCCACCCCCGACACCACTGCTCACAGTCACTGTCACCCCTGGTTTCTAACCCCCTGCACCGCCCTCCTTTAGTGTGATGGGAACCCAGCAGCCAGAGTGATCCTTCTTATAGGAAATTTTAAGCATGTAGGTCTCTGCTCGAAACCCAACAATTTCCTACCAGAGTAAAAGGCAAAAGTTTTCCAGGTGCCAGAGGGTCTGTCACTACCTTCCTGCTGGCTCTCATCACACAGCCTCCTTGCTGTTCTGTTCCTCCAACACACAAAACAACATTCCCATCACAGGACACTCTTCCCACCCCCACCTTCCCTCCCTCGGGTCTCTGCTGAAAACACTGTCCAACCCTGGTCACCCTATATGACACCCGCCCCCGCACCCTCCACCCACCCTGCTCTGTGATCCTCCGCAGCACTTACGGCATCTGACCTTCCACACCTTTGCACTGCTGTTCACAGGCTCGCTCCACCAAGAGAGCAGCAGGAACACACAATTTCTGTCCCTTTTGTTCACACCTGTATCCCCAGTGCTTGAACACTACCTGGAAAATACCAGGCTTTCAGCAGTGGAACTAATGTATTGTGGCTTTCTTTTATCCAAAAGCTGATGAGCACAAAAGTGACAAATCGCCCTCAGTCAAGGAGTAAGGAAAGAAGTGGTGCCGTGAGTAACCGACGCTTTCCGTTTCAGAGTCGGAGGAATAAACACTCTGCCCCTCACTACAGCCTTTCGTTGTCCTCACCTTCGAGCCGAGATCAAACTTGAATTTGCTGATATCTTCCTCTCCGATCTCAGAGCCCTCCATCCCTTTGGTCTTCATAGCATTGTAAAGGACAGATGTGATCTTCAGTAGTTCTTTCACTGCGTACCCATCTGCTTGATAAAGCTTCTTAGTATTCAGTTTTATATGTGCCTTGGTGGCCTATTTTAGACAAAAAAAAAAGTTCAAGGACCTTTCCATGTAATATCTAAAACAAATCCCATAATCCCATGTAGGTGAATTGAAAATGTCTCTGTTGACATTTGGGATATAACCCAACAGTATTAAGAGTACAGCATCGGGCCAGGCGCGGTGGCTCACGCCTGTAATCCCAGCTCTCTGGGAGGCCAAAGTGGGCGGATTGTTTGAGCTCAGGAGTTCGAAACCAGCCTGAGAAAGAGCGAGACCCCATCTCTACTAAAATTAGAAAGAAATCAATTGAACAACTAAAAACATATAGAAAAAATTAGCCGGGCATGGTGGCGCATGCCTGTAGTCCCAGCTACTCGGGAGGCTGAGGCAGTAGGATCGCTTGAGCCCAGGAGTTTGAAGTTGCTGTGAGCTGCGATGACGCCACGGCACTCTAGCCCAGGCAAGAGAGTGAGACTCTGTCTCAAAAAAAAAAAAAAAGATACAGCATCCATGTGACTCATATGGTGTGAGTGGGTGTGTAAACTGGTACACCCTTGACAGAGAGCAATCTGGTAAAGGACATCAAAATCACAAATGCACATATCTTTTGACCCAGCAATTTCAATCATAAGAACTTATTCTAGGGATGTACCCTCACACAAACAAAATATGTATAGGTTATTTGTTACAGCATTGTTTCAAAGAGCAAAGTTGGAAACAACCTAAACGCCTACCTATATAAATTGTATAAATTATGATATATCCATGAAAGCAACACTACTGAGGTGTAAGAGAATGAGGCAATTGTATTTGGAAAGTTCTCCAGAATATACCATTGAGTGAAGAAAGCAAGATGCAAAACAGTACGCTACCATTTGTGTAAAAGGAAGGAAAAAGAATGTATACTCTCCTTTGCTTATATATGTAGAAAGAAACTCTGGAATAAACTTAAAATAGTGGTTACTGGGAATGGAACTGGGCTGATGGCAGAGAAGGTAGAAAGTCATTTTACTCTATCTTGTTTCATGATATTTTTTATTTTTGAACCATGAAATATATTATCTATTCAAAATTAAACAAACAAAATTCTTAAATAACAAATAAAAAACCAAAAAGGCTTTGCCAGAAACCTGGCAACAGAACGGTTTTAGAAAGCAAATGCAATCACTCAATTTGAAAGCAGCCCGAACTAAGACTCGGCCGTTTCCACTTTATTTAATTTTACAACTCCACAAAATAACTGTCAACTAACCATGAACTGGGCAATTGCCTTAATGAAGAAAACTCGGTCTTGTTCAGTCTCAACATCAGAAGGGATGTCAGTCTGAGGTTCGTACCTATCAGAGAGAGAGAGAGAGAAACACAAATTAATCAAGCAGAAAGTCCACTAAAGGCCAGGTGCGATGGCTCACGCCTGTAATCTTAGCACTCTGGGAGGCCGAGGTGGGCAGATTGTTTGAGCTCAGGAGTTCAAGACCAGCCTGAGCAAGAGCGAGACCCCATCTCTACTAAAAAAATAGAAAAAATTAGCTGGACAACTAAAAATACACAGAAAAAAGTAGTTGGGCGTGGTGGCGCATGCCTGTAGTCCCAGCTACTTGGGAGGCTGAGGCAGGAGGATCGCTTGAGCCCAGGAGTTCCAGGCTGCTGTGAGCTAGGCTGATGCCACGGCATTCTAGCCCAGGCAAGAGAGTGAGACTATGTCTCAAAAAAAAAAATCCACTAAAGAAAAAAGGGCAAGCAAGAGGACAGTGGATCTACGACAGGAAACTCTCCAAGTTCCCAGCTAAGGTGGTAAGATTAAGAAAAACTTCAAAAGCAACATCAAATACCAAGGGAGCAAATCCCCACCTACGAACAGGTTTAACTGATTTCCAAAACCAAATGTGGAGCTCAGCTTACAAAATTAAATCTATCTCAGACCTCAAAGTTTCATAAAAATAATCAGAACTGTCACCCTGAGAGCTCTTGACTCAGAGATAAATGCTAAGGCTAACTAGCTAGCTTTCAGAAGCAGCAGAGTTGTTTTCTCTTGTATATCAATTCCTTTCTTCAAGTTACTGATAATTCACCAGGGATCGGCAGACTGCAGCACTTGACCTGTACAGCCCGCAAGCTCAACATTATTTTTACATTTTAAGAACAATGAAGAATATGCATGTAATCCTAGCTCTCTGGGAGGCAGAGGCGGGCGGATTGTTTGAGTTCTGGAGTTCGAAACCAGCCTGAGCAAGAGCGAGACCCCGTCTCTACTAAAAATAGAAAGAAATTAATTGGACAACTAAAAATATATAGTAAAAACTAGCCGGGCATGGTGGCGCATGCCTGTAGTCCCAGCTACTTGGGAGGTTGAGGGAGAAGGATTGCTTGAGCCCAGGAGTTTGAGGTTGCTGTGAGCTAGGCTGACGCCACGGCACTCTAGCCCAGGCAACACAGTGAGACTCTGTCTCAAAAAAAAAAAAAAAAAAAGAAGAAGCGACAAAGATCTTACGTAGTCTCTGAATATTATGTGTAACATGTAAAATATTAATATTTACTACATGGCCCTTAACAGAAAAAGTTGCCAACGAAGAATATTAGATTTTTCACATGAAAAGAAATCTAAATTATTTCTAATCCAGGGTACTGATGAGCGTGTGCAGGGAGGTCCTGTCACTCTGTGGTGAGGGCATGGAGAGGAGCCTTTCTGCACTGCCTGTTATATTCCCACTCCCACAGCGCTCTTTAAGCTCAGCTGATTTATAGCAGGTTACAAATGAGTCTGTCAAACCCAAAATGTTATTGAACTATTCCTTTTGCATCACAACAGCAGCCTGTTTCTAGGTGACTAATCAATAAATCCCAGTATTCATTCTAAGACTCCGATAAAGTGCAGTTCTAACCTTTTCACAAGCCAGAGAAGCACTTCGGATACAAGTCCAAAATTGGGCGTGCGGAAATTTTCCATAGAAATATGTCGAGGGTAACCCAGGGCTCTCATCATCTCTGTGAAGTCTGTCCAAGGCAAAATACAATTCAGTCAGTTCCTTGTCACACAGCAACTACTTATTAACTTAGATATTATCTTTGCTTTCCCTTCTTATTCCCAGCCTGACAGTTTGAGGGACTAGTTATCAACTCTCTAAGAGGGAAAGCAAAAAGGAGATAAAACTGAAAACACCTATTCTGCTCCCTGAAAAACATCTATTTCAGTTCCATGGAGAAGCAGATGCTAAACGTGATAAATGGGATGTGGGGATTAGTTGTGAATTTAATTTTTCTGTTGTATATCTCATTTCTCTTTACCACTTGAAATTAGAAATACCTGGCTTTATAAAATGTCATGAAGAAAAAATATTTTAAAATGTGAATAGTAGTAAGTTTGGGGGTAAGAAGGATGAAGTTCATGTTTCTGAGTTGTCTTTTTTTTTTTTTTAGTGAGCATATACAGCCTTAAAAGCACAAAATTTAAAGATTAGTTGCCTTGTATTTAGAGAAATCTTAAAGAGAGTGGTTGAACTACAGAGAAATATTTAGATTTACTATGAAACAGATTAAGAAATAGTAATACTAATACTTGTTAATACTGCAGGTTGGGGTTGCCTCAGGAAAAGCTACAGTACTTTTAGGAAAGCAGGACTTGGAAACAAACACAACATTGTCCGAGTTCCCATGATGTGCCAAGACCTATATTCAGTGTACTTCCTGGCAACATCTGTCTGCACTCTTCCTAAAGATGGATGTTCAAAATGTCCCACTGACATTCATGAATAACCTACCAGGACTCTGCAAGTTAGGTCAGATTTCATCACATAAGAAGAGAAGGTATGAGCACGGGAAAGAGCAAAAGTCACAGAGGGACTCTGTGACTGTTTTTTGGGAAATTTGAATAAAGAGAGAAAATAAAGCAGCGGCCTTTCCATCACACAGTCAGTCATTGCTTAAATGCTTCTTGTGCTAAGTATTAATCAAGTTCTGTTAATTTTGCAGTATTATTGTCAAAATGGAGACAATTTGACTGAAAGTCTCACCATACATTGCATGGCATTCATTTAAGGTCAAAATATTCTGAAATTCCCTTCTTGTGCACTCTTTCCAACACAACTCCATTCAACATCCCCTAGGAGAGTGCTGGCCTCTCTAAAAACTATGTGGGAGGAGACATCTGTCTTGCACAATGTATAGTCACCAAGAACCCTCAAATCACCAAGGACGGCCAGGCGCAGAGGCTCATGCTTGTAATCCTAGCTCTCAGGTAGGCTAAGGCGAGAGGATCACTTGAGCTCAGGAGTTTGAGACCAACCTGAGCAAGAGTGAGAACCTGTTTCTACTAAAAATAGAAAATTTAGCCAAGTGTGTTGGCTGGTACTTGTAGTCCCAGCTATTTGGGAGGCTGAGGCAGGAGGATCGCTTGAACCTAGGAATTTGAAGTTGCTGAGAGCTATGATGATGCCCTGCACTTGCTCTGTCTCCAAAAAAATAAAAAAGAAAAAAATTCCAGAGGACATCATTCACACTATTTAGCTAGTAGCTGCATCAATAAAATGTGCTGTCTTCCTAGACATTTATACTGTAGAAAAAGTGCAATTTAGGCACCAGCAATTTGGTGAGAAAATCGGCTTTAAGAGGCCTCTCAGGGCACACCAAATTGGCAATCACTTTCTATTCCTATCCAGGTGGAACCAGTTAGTTTAAGTGCTTCAGATTCAGAAAATGACGGTGTATACAAGGCAAGAGATTTTTGAGTCACACAATCCTGTCTTAATCCATGATTCCACCCAGTTCTAGCTGTGAGACCTAGAGCAAGCTACTTTACCTCACTGTGCCTCAAAGTATTTCATGCACAAATCATACCACATCTTTGTTAAAATGAGGACGAAAATAAGATATTAATGTGAAAAGCCTGGTGTTCAACAGGTGTTCCCCAAAGGAGTAGTGACTAATGCTCTCAGCCCCATTCTGCCATTTCCCCAGCCTCCCAGCAAAGGTATTCGATCTCCCTTCTCCTCCCCAGTCCCTAAGGAAAGGATGCAGACGCCGGAGTTCAGACACCTGAATCCAAACTCCAGTGGCACCTCCCACCACCTGTGTCACTTGTCCTAGTTACTCGACTTCTCTGTGCCCGTTTCCTCATCTCTAAATACAGGGGGCACAGAGTTGTCCAAAGGATTAAGTGAAATGATATAAATAGAACAGTAGCTGGCAGATCGTTAAAATTAAAAAAAAAAAAGTTATCATCCAGCCCCCTCCTCAGGTTTGTTGCTGTTCGTTTCTCTAAGTGCTCAGCTAATCCAACCCGAAAAATAGCCTCTGAATTTTCCATGCATTTTCCAATACGGTAACTAACAACGCCATGTAACTATGCAAATAAAAATGAGTTAAAATGAGACAAAATTTAAGATTCAGTTCTCCACCCGCACTGGCCATATTTTAAGCGTTCTGCAGCCACACGCAGCCAGAGCAGCTGGAGAACGTTCTACCATCGCAGATGGTGCGGCTGGGCAGGCCTGGGCGCTCGGCCTGGAGCGAGCAGCGGGGCGCAGGGGGCTCCCGGCGGCGCGAGCCTCAGCGGGGCGCTCAGGGGACCCGGTGGGCCGGAGCCCCGAGTTTCTGGGAGTCCCACAGACCATAGGGGGCGGGGCTGCCTTACTGCGGAGGTCGCGGAAAGACATGGTCCACAGTAGCCACGGGTCACAGCCGCTCTTCCCAGAGCGCTCGGGTACAGCGCTCACCGGTCTCTATGGCAACCAGCGGAGGCCAGGACGGCGCGCGGCCGGGGCCAAACAGGACGGGAAGCGAAGCAGCCACAGCGTGCGCATGCGCGCGAGAAGGCATGGCCAGCAGAGGGCACTCCGGAGACGCCGCGGGTGTGGCGCTGCCGGCCTCTGTGGGGGCCTGAGAGCACTGCGGCGTTCGGGCCCCTCTTTCCACACTTTGCAGACATTTGGCATTGGCTGACGTGCTCAGAGCATGTATCTACTATGTGCTCGACACTGTGCTAGGCGCTTTACAAACTGCTTCTCATTTCCTCACTTCTCTAAAGAATGTGGTTTAATCTGAGGAACCCCGGGATCCCTCTCGGGTCCTCTGCACAGCACGCTTCCTCTGTGGCAACTTTGAAATGGCTGGCTCGTCGGCCCGCGGCGTGCAGAGACCGAGGCTCCGGCTGAGCGGAGATCAAGGAGGACCAGCCCTCCCTTCCGCGCACGCGCAGCTGGCTCGGGCTACACGACAGCCGGAAGTCGAGCGGGAGCCTCGCGCGCAGGCGCCGCCCTGGCGCCCGCGGCCTCATCTGTGAGGGGGCGGGGGCGGGGCCGGGGCCCTGCCCCTGGCTGCGGGAGGGCAGCACGGCGCAGGACCCACCCAGCACGTGGCCGGGGTCTGCCCGGGACTTAGCAGGACTTAGAGGGGCTACCCCAGGAGGGGGGGAAAGGAGGAGACAGAGAAGGGCTGGAGGTGGTGGCGAAATGAGCCCGGCATGGCAGGGTGGGCAGATATTACTTGTCCGCTACCCAGATAAAGGCCGGTATACTGAGACAGCGGGAGTTACAGCGGAGACGGGGTTTAATATCCCATGGCACCAGGCAGGAGCTTGTAGTAATTTCTCAAATCCATCTCCCAGAGAATTGGGGGGCAAATATTTTTAAAGGTGACTTGAAGAATAAAGGGCTAGGGAATTGGGTCTGCTGATTGGCTGGGGATGAACTCATAGGGTTGGGAAGCAGAAATTGTTTTCTTGGTAAACAGGAGTTCCTGGGTAGGGGGCAGCAGGACTTGTTGGATCATTTCATTGACATCAGTTGGTCCCCAATTCCCCCGTATCCCAATGCAGAGTCTGGAATTTATCTTAAAGATCAGTCATAGGTTTTACAATAGCCATGTTATCTATAGAAGTGGTTGGGGAAGTCACAAATCTTGCATTTGTCAAGAATATGTGACTCTTAAGCAGTAAGTAGTACAGCAGTAAGGAAGTTGGGGAACAATGGATGGTTAACTTTTAACTATATGTATAAGCAGTAAGCAGCTACAGCAGTAGGGAAGTTAGGGAACAATGGCTGGTTAACTTTTAACTATATCTGTACTTCTATAGAAATCATTCTTTTATCATTATTCCTGCCTTAGGGGCTTACATTATTTTTATAGAGGTCCTTTCACCGATAGGAAGGCGGCTCTGCCAGCAGACGCCCTCTACCGTTTCCTTGGTGGTATTGGCTAAGTAGTAGACGCTTACATAGGTGGCACTTAGAGTCCTGAAATAGCTCCACGCATACGTGGTCAGTCCAACAAAGGTGACAGAACACTTAGTGGAGAAATCCATATGCAAATAAATGAACCTCCGATCTTACCTGGCACTATATACAAAAATCAATTAAAAATGGTTCGTAAACCTAAAACCTAAAACTATAAATGTTCTCAAGGAAATTTGCAGGAAAACCTCTGTTGACTGGATGAGGCAAGAATTCTTAGGTATACCAAAAGCACAATCCCTAAAAAAATTCTTTTGGGATGCACTGGACTTCATCAAAATAGAAAACTTCTGCCCTTCAAAGGCAATTATTAAAAAGCAAAATTTCAACAAATTGAGTTTAATGACTGAATTAGCATTTATTAGGCTCTGACAAATGGGGCAGCGTCAGTAGGGCACGGCAGAACAGTGAGTTTCCTTGAGCAGGAACAAGGGAGCGACACGGAGCAGAAAACCGTTGGCTAACATCAGTTTATTTCAGGTTATTTTTCCTTGTATGGGTTAAGGCAGAGGGGACTTTCTGATCATGCTGGCTTGTTACTGAAAGTTCACCACTTGACCCTGAGGCCGCATCAGAAGAACAAGGACAAGTGATTTGAGGAGAAAGAGGAGTTTATTAATCTTCCAGCAAATGAAGAGGTTGGCAGATTCCTGTCTTAAAGTACCAATGTCCTGTTTCTGAGCAGAAATACAGCTTTTAAAGGGGATGGTTCTGATTAATCCCATCTTCAGCTAAAACCATCTTGTGACCTCCAGTTAATCCCATCTTCGATTAAGACAATCTCATGACCTCTGCCTGGACAGTTCCCTTGAGCCATTTCCTATGGTACAAAGAACAAAGGACATCCTCTGCCCCTCCCAACCACTGGCCTGAAGCGGGGATGTAGGTTTTAGTTCTCAAAAAGGGTGAGGGGTTCTGAAGAGCCAGAAAACATTTTTACCCCTTTTCAGACCATTCTCTCTTTACATACTCCCCACTGTCAATTTTACCCTTTCACCTCGATGGGAGGAGGAGGTGACATAGTCATCGAGCTACTTCCTGCTGAATTGGGGCAATGCTTTAGGTGGGAGGTACAGATTGTCAGGTGAAAAACGGCACAGGCAATAACTACACCCATGAGGACTGACAAGCTGAAATGCACTGTCACCTTGCACACAATGTCTGATACACAGCTGGGTTAGAAAAGAAACACGGGATCTTTGAGTGCAGAGCTATTAGTTGTACCCTGTAGGTGATTCGAGGGATCAGCTTCTGCAAATTCAGAAATCATGTACAGAAATACTTGTGCCAATCAAGGTTTAGGATAACACGCCCAGCAGCAAGGCAGATCAACAGAAGAGTCAATAGCCCTGGGAAATCCATCACCCCAACATTTTCTTGTGCCTGCGCCTTGGTAATTCCTTCCTTCTGGCCCTCCTTGCCATCCCCCCATCCCCAAACAACCATTGTTCTGCTTTTTGTCACTATAGATTTGCCTGTTTCTACAGTTTCTTGTGAACGAATGATGCTACATCATGCTCCTTTTTATGTGGTGACTTTCACTTAGCATCGCTGAGATTCATCCATATAGTAATGTGTTTCAATAATTCGTTTCTCTCTATTGTTGAATAGTATATCCATTGTATGGACATATCACAGTTTATTTACCTATCGCCCGTTTTTGGGCATTTTCAGGTTTTGGCTATTATAGATAGAGCTGGTAAGAATATCCATGTAGAAAGCATTGTATGGATACACACTTTCCTTTCTCTTTCTTTTCTCTTGAATGCCAAAGAATGGCATGTCAGAGTCATGAGGCAAGTGAATGTTTAATGCTATTTTTCTTTTTAAATAACTTTTAATTTTAGAATAGCTTTAGATTTATAAAGAAGTTGCAAAGATAGTATAGAGAATTCCCTATACTCCATTTTTCCTCCCCTTCACCCTATTGTTAACATCTCACATGAATACATTTATCACAGCTAATGAACTAATATGGATACGTTATAGTCAACTAAAGTCCATTTTTAGTGGACTTCTTACCTAACGTCCTCTTTCTATTCCAGGATTCTATTCAGGACCCTGCATTACATTTAGCTGTCGGGTCTCTTTAGGTTTCTCTGGACTGTGACCGTTTCTTTCTTTCTTTTCCTTCCTTCCGTCCTTCCTTCCCCCCCCCCCCCCGCTTTCTGTCTTTATTTCTTTTTCTTTCTTGACAGAGTCTCACTCCATTGCCCTGGCTAGAGTGCCATGGCATCATCATAGCTCACAGCAACCTCAAACTCCTGGGCTCAAGCGATCCTCCTGCCTCAGCCTCCTGAGTAGATGGGACTACAGGCACATGCCACAAAGCCCAGCTGGTTTTTTTGTATTTTTAGTAGAGATGGGGTCTCACTCTTGCTCAGGCTGGTCTCAAACTCCTGAGCCCAAGCAATCCTCCTACCTTGACCTCCCAGAGTGCTAAGATTATAGGAGTGAGCCACTGCATTCAGCCTATTTATTTTTTCTTTTTATGTCATATCTAAGAATCTGTTGCCAAATCCCTACATTTTCTGCTAAAGATTTTATAGTTTTAGCTCTTACATTTAGGTCTTTGATCTATTCTGAGTTAATTTTTGTACAGGGTCTTAGGTAGGGCTCCAACTTCATTCTGTTGCATGTGGCTCTCCAGTTGTCCCAGCACCATTTGTTGCAGAGACTATTCTTTCCTATACTGAATGGTCTTGGCACCCTTGTGAAAATCAGTTGACCACAAATGTAGGGGCTTATTTCTGGGCTCTCTGTTCTACTCCACTAGTCTCGATGTCTATCCTTATGCTAGTTCCACACTGTTTTGATTACTGTAGATTGCAGTAAGTTTTGAAATCTTACTATGAGTCCTCAAACTTTTGTTTTCCTTTTTCAAAATTGCTGCAGTTGGGTTTTTCACTGCAATCGTCTGCAGAGGCTGGTCTTGTGGGGCGCCTGGAGTAAGGGCTCTCGATCCCAGCCTCAGGGATTATTAAGATGAATCTTCAGACGCAAACCCCTAGTGACTTCTTAAAGCAAATCATCTGATGGCCAGTTGTGGTCAAATTAAATTCTGGAATGGCACCTGTTAATAAAGGTCTTAAATAATTAAAAAAAAATTCTGGAATGGATTATCGAAGGGTCCTGGCTTGCCTGGATGGCTACATGAATATAGCCCTGGAGCAGACAGAAGAATATGTAAGTGGACAAGTGAAGCATAAATGTGGGGATGCATTTATCCCAGGAAACAACGTGTTGTACGTAAGTACAGAGAAGAGAAGGATGTGAAGACACCAAGAGAGCAATACTTTTCAGAGTCGGATATATTTTTATGAAATTTTTTTTCTATTTTCTTGGTTCTTTCATGATATAATTTATCCTGTTTTTATAATAATTGACAATTTCCATGACTTACGAGTAAGATGAATGTATAAAATTGTGGATTTAATTGTGAAGTGTTCTTTAGCATTTAAGTCTCAGTCATTTTCTTTTACCTTTGTGTCAGTGTACAGAATGCTAAAAATATTTTTTAAAAAGACAAATAAAAAAAGATTGTTGTGGTTATTTGGGCTGCCTTATAATTGCACATGAATTTTAGGGTCAGCTTTTCTATTTCTGCCTGTGATGGTTAATTTTATGTGTCAACTTGACTGGGATGCCCAGATAGCTGGTAAAATGTTATTTCAGGGTGAGCCTGTGAGAGTATTTCCAGAAGAGATTAGCATTTGAGTGGGTAGACCGAGAAGATTGCCCTCACCAATGTGGGTGGGCATTACCTAATATTGGGGGCCTGAGGATAACAAAAAGACAGAGAAATTCACTCTCTCTTCTTAAGCTGGGACATCCTTCTCCTGTCATTGGACATTGCAGCTCATGTTTCTTGGGTCTTTGGACTAACACAAGCTGTCACCACCACCAGTTCTCGGGCCTGCAGGTTCAGATTGAGTTACACCATTGGCTTTCCTGGTTCTGCAGCTTGCAGACGGCAGATTGTGGAACTTCTTGGCCCCCATGATCACATGAGCCAATTCCCCTAATAAATCTTAAGAGATTTATTTATTCCCTAATAAATCTTCTCTAAGTATCTATCTATCTGTCTATCCTATTGATCTGTTTCTCTGGGGAGCTCGAATACGCTACCTAAAGGCCGTTTTGGCTTTGCTAGGGATTGCATCGAGCACTTTGGGGAGTATCTCCATCTTAACAATGTTAAGTCTTCAATCCATGAACATGGGATGTTTTTCTATTTATTTAAGTCTTTTTTAGATTCTGTCAACAATGTTTGGTAGTATTCAGAGTTAACTCTTGTACTTCTTTGGTTAAATTTATTTCTGTTTTATTCTTTTTTGTTCTTTGCTAGTGTCTAGACATACAGCTAACTTTTGTGTGTTGGTTTCATATTCTGAGATGTTTCTGAATTTTATTAGCTCTAATAAAGCTCTACTGCGTTATTAGCTCTACTAGGTTTTTTTTCCTTTTGAGTGTGGATTCTTTAGTTTTTTCCACGTACAAGATCATGTCATCTGTGATTAGAGAAAATTGAATGTTTAACATTTTAAGAAACTACCAAACTGCCTTCCAAAGTGGTAGTACCATTTTACAATCCTACCAGTGTGTATGGGAATTCCAGGTCCTCCACATCCTTGTAAAAACTGTTGGTGTGACCACACAATATGTGGTAGTTGACTTACGGGAAAATGAAAAGTTAGAAAAGTTAAGTTACTTGCCCAGTCACTCTGAATTACTTTTTCAGCATATTCAAAGCACCGACCCAGGTCTCATCAGGTCTGTGTCCCTGAACACTCATTTCCCACCCCCAGGTGAGGAAGCTGACCCCGAGAGATCACCCTAGAGAGTGACTTTCAGCCAGAGCTCAGTCTGTTTTCTGTAGCCTGTCCCAAGCCAAAGGGACCAGTGCTTCCCCTGGGGTTCTGTCACCTTCTCGTGCCCTTTTCCTGCGCTGCTCCTGCCCTGGGCATCATCCTCCCCCAAACTAGAAGGCTGAGAGTCTTCCCTGTGACGTCATAAGAGCCTGTTGCCATGGGAGACCTGCAGACTCACCCCCTACGCAGGGGAGAGCAGGGCCCTGGCCGCTCCTCCCCCACCACACTGGCCCTCCATGGAAGCCTTGGCCTGTGCATTCTCTGAGCTGCGCATAAGAGAAGGTGCCCGGCTGTGGGGAGGAGTGGCAGGAGAAGAGATGTCCTCCTGTCCCTATCTGGGCCCCAAATCCACCGAGGTGGCCTCAGGGACATGTATGCTTAGGAGAGGGGAGTGGTCACTGACCCAGGCCATGTGAGCTTGGGTGGGTCACTTCCTCCTGAACCCACTGTGCAATTTCTCTCCTGGGACCAGAGTACTCTTTCTAGGACAAAGGACACAACAGGGTGGAATAAAGTGCTCTACGTCCTAAAAGGGATCTTGGTACCAAGGTTCCAGGCCTCACAGACCTCCCTGCTGGTTGGGAGAAGGAAGAGGAGCAGTGTGTTGGGCACAGGCAGTGGGAAGGGAAGAGACCACACCCTCTCGATAGACAGCTAAGCTGAGGCTGGGCAGACTGGGGGTGGAGCCCCCCATGTGAGCTGGTCTCAGAGGCATGGGACTGCGTTCTCCTGTCACAGCTGCTGCGGCCAGCTGGCCATCACCCTTCTGCTCTCCCCTCTGCAGATGCAGTGAGCTGGGCCTGTGGACAACCCAGCCACCCCGACACACCAGCCAACATCTACGAGGGAGGTCTGGGGGCCCAGCAGCAGCAGTGCCCCAGTGCCCACGGAAGCAAGCCCAAGAACTTCCGGCTGCGCCACCTCCGGGGCCTGGCTCTCTACCTGCAGGGCCACATGCAGCCCGCCGGCCAGTGTGAGAGCCACTGGCTGGGCCGGCTCATGGCAGGAGGCTGCCTGCCACAGCCTGAGGGCACAGCCTGGCCCCTGGACCTGCCACAGGAGACTGTGGGCCCAGGTAACAGCCACTGCTCAGCCCTTCTGGAAGCCCAATTGCCCAGGGACAGCCTGGGAAACACAGGTGAGCTCTGTTGAGGCAGGTCTGGCACAGAGATGAAGACCCCAGGGACTCAGATGGACCTTTTTCCCCTCCCAAGCCTCCTATGGAGGGAGCCTGGTGGAGACCCCCACTGTGATGTCATGCCCCAGGAGGCTAAGATCCTAACGAATCTGCTCCCACCCTGTGCCAGCGGGGGCAAAGGGCTGTGAGGCAGACAGGAGGCTCTGGGACCGAGTTCTGGGTTCCTGTCCCATCGCTGCACTCGATGCAGGACCTTGGACAACTCTCTCCCTCGTGGGGCCTCAGTTTCCCCACTTGAAAATGAGGGGTTCAGGTTAGATGAGGGTCCTTCCAGCTTGAACCATTCACTTCCCTCTTCCTATTCCCTCCCCCGAGGGTTTTGAGGAAGAATTACTGCCCCTCCTCTTCTGTTCTTAAGGAAGTCAGGGTCTGGGGACCCTAGGGGTGCTGCCAGTCTCCCCTCCAGCCTCTCTTCGGTTCCTCTCTGTGACTCCTTTCTTTCCTCTTTCCTCAGCTTCCAGCTCTAGCATGGACCCAGCCAAGGATGTCCCCTCCCAGCCCAGTCCACCCCAGGGCTTGGGGCTCCGGCCCAAGAGGTCCTGGGGGGCTTCAGAGGAGGCCACGTGTCCCTTGTGCAAGAGAACCCGCTCTGGGGCCCTGGAGAGGCTGTAGGATCCCGAGTGCCAGGCGTGGGGACAGGAGGGGAAGGATGGCCAAGGAGGCAGATCCAAATCGGAAGGGCTCAGCCCCCAGCAGCGGCCCCTGCACACTGAGATGGCCCAGGCAGCCGTGCGGCACTGGAGCCTGGTCCAGCTTGGGGAAATGTGAGGGGGCAGGAGGAGGAGGTCCCGAGGGGGAACAAGAGAGAGAGAAACAGGGCCATATCCTGGCAGCCTGCTCAAAGTCAAGTCAGCCACTTGCACCTGGGAGGCTGGGCTGAGCAGAGAATCCGGTTCCCAAGAGGCCTGGAGGCCTGGGAGCCATCAAGTATCAATAAAAACCAAGGCCTGCACGTTCTTGTCTGTCTGTCTGTCTGCCGTCAGGCCGATTCAGTCAGAGGAATAGCCCATGTGGCTCCCGGGGGTGTGTCTGCTGCGTGCCCACCCTGGCTGGGGGGCACGAGATGCGCTGCAGGCCTTGGCTCTCGGGGAGGGCAGAGCCTCAGCAGCCCAAACACAGCGTGCAGCGATCCGGGCCAAGGGGCAAAGGACGAAGGCAGGCCAGGGACCAGGGAGGGACTGAGGAAGGCCGGCCGGTTTATGGAGGAGAGCAGCCCAGGCAGAAATGGTGGCCTGGACCCCAGGCTGCTCCTCTCCGAGGCTGTGGTTGAGATCACCTCTCCATGGTTCTTGCTCCATGGCCCCTCCAAGCAAGACAAGCACAGCCCTTCTCTCAGCTGGCCTGGCTCCAGGCCCCCAGGCATGGGCTTCCTCTGTTCCACAGTGTCTCAACCTCAGCTGCCGACATTTGGGAACAGGTCATTCTCTGTGGTGGGGGCCGTCCCACCACAGCATCCCTGGCCACGACCCACAAGATGCCAGTACTACTCTCCTCCCAGTTGTACAACCCAGTGTCTCCAGATCTTGTTCAGTGTCCCCTGGGGGCACAATTCCTCCTATTGAGAACTCTTGCTCTACAGTACTGGCCTTGGTCCTGGGGGAGACTATGGGGACAGCAGGTTTGCCTCAGGTGCCTGTCCGCTGACTTCCCATCCAGGCACTAGGGCTAAGCACCGCCCCCCCTCAACACGTGATGGTGCCAGAACAGCTGACCCCCTTCCTCTCTCCTGTCCCCTGCCTCCATCCTGGACATCTCCTAGATCCCTGGGATAGCAGAGCCTGGGGACTTCAGTCCTTGGGAGGTTTTTAGGTTCTAAGTACGTAGATGTGGCCCTGGGTGGTGGGAGCCTGAGGCTGGAGCAGTCCCCAGGTGAGAGCAGGTATTTGGAAGCTATCCCCCAAGAGCAGCTGTGCTGGGACAGGTATGGGAAGGATGCAGACAGCCAGAGGTCCACCCGAGTCACCTGGGGCGAGGGCAGCTGCCTTCTCTCCCACGACACTCTCCCGCAGATGTGGAGGCCAGGTGGACCCGAGGGACCACTGCTCAGGACAGATATTAGGGAAGCTGCCGAGGGAACACAGAGGGACACCTGCCCCAGCCACCAGCTAAGGATGCTGGGCAGAAGTGAGACCATCCAGAAGCTGGCAATACAAGGTCCTTAGAGACCATCAGGGGCCCAATCCACTAACTTTTTTTTTTTTTTGAGACAGAGTCTCACTCTTTTGCCCTGGCTAGAGTGAGTGCCGTGACGTCAGCCTAGCTCACAGCAACCTCAGACTCCTGGGCTCAAGCAATCCTACTGCCTCAGCCTCCCAAGTAGCTGGGACTACAGGCACGTGCCACTATGCCTGGCTAATTTTTTCCATATATATTTTTAGCTGTCCAATTAATTTCTTTCTATTTTTCGTAGAGACGGGGTCTCGCTCTTGCTCAGGCTGGTCTCGAACACCTGAGCTCAAACAATCTGCCCGCCTCAGCCTTCCAGAGTGCTAGGATTACAGGTGTGAGCCACCGCGCCCAGCCTCAATCCACTCACTTTTGAATGAAGAGCTGAGGCTCAGAGAGGAGCAGAGATCGCCCCAGGGTCCAGATGTTAGGATGCTCAGGCTGTGGTCAGTGGTCACCCTGGTTATCCCTGATGAGCCATGCATATGTCCTGGTATTGTGGCCCTTGGAAGTTCCCTCCCCTTGTTGAATGGGGCTGGCTCCGGATCTTGCTTTACTAGTGGAATGTGGTGGAAGTGACACAGTGTCTCTTGGGCAGGAAGGAGGCCTGGCCACTTCCAAGGAGGCCAGTGGCCAGGTAAGGAGTAGACTGTCCTGAGCCTGCTGCACAGTGGGAACCACCCAGCCCAGGGAGGGAGCGAGGCTGACGCCATGGCCACAGCTGCACACGGTGAGCAAGGCCATCTCGGTTGTAGATCCTCCAGCCCTGCCGGCCTGCCCTGGCCGATGCCGCCAGGCACGGACTGGGAGCTGAGTGACCAGGAGTCTTGGTTTTGGGGAGACTGTGTCCTAGAAGTATGAAGGCCTCTTGTGTGCACTGCTGAGAGGTCTCCAGAGCCCCAGCCCTGCAGATCATCTTTGGGTGCTGTGTGCACGGATGGAGGAGACCGGCTGGTGGCAGGAGATCCGCAGGCATCCTCTGCTGCCATCCAGAGCAGGCCTGGAGCAGAGTTGGCTCCCTTCATGGACGGTCCGCAGCCTGCATGAGCGTCTTGCTTCTCCCAGGTCACATACCCAGGGTACACACTTTCTGCCGCACAGCAGGGCTGGGAGCCTGCGCTGGCCCAGCTCTGCGGTCCAGGGGATGCTTTAGCAAGGGGCAGGCCTGGGGCTTCGGCCGCCCTGCCCGACCCCACTGAAGCAGGGAGGCTGAGGGCTGAGGAGGCCACGATGCCTTCAGAGCAGGGCTTGCTTGAACCCCACCTGGGCACGTTAACACTTGGTCACACAATTGACCAAGGGCCCCAAGGAGTCAGCCCTTAGTTGGGAAGTTTACTCACTGTCAAAGGACACTATCCTTGCCTGCATAACCAAGGCCTTCTCCCCAGCAGATGCTGCTGTGGGCCACGCTCCACCGGTTCAAGTGGTTCCACGTGCCCTGGGATGTCGACATGGTATCCACTGTGTCCAGATTCCTGACCTGAGTGCCAACCCCACCCTGACTCCACTTTGCAGGTGTTCCAGATCCTGTTCCCGGGAGGGTCCTAGGGAGCAGCACGTTCCCGGGCTGCTGGCTGAGGTCAGAGGCGGGAACAGTGTAAACAGAACGGCACACACAGGCTCCGGAGGGGGCCTGACCTGGGCTGGATGCTTGGGCCACCACCCACAAACCCTGTGCAACTCCTAGGCACCCGAAGCCAGTTCTCACGTGTCCAACAGGGACGACAGCACGGCCTCCTCCCCCCAAGGTGGCCAGTTTCAACCACAGGCTGGCGGAAGCACCTGACCCCATGCTTGGCGGGCACCCTTCCGCAGAGGGGGCACTGGCCAGGATCCCCGCCTGACTACGCAGCCAAGTTGCCCTCGGGCCTCCTCTGAGCCAGGACAGAGCCCTCAGGGGGAGCTGTAGAGCTCTGGAGGTCCAGAGCCGGAGACATACCTGGACAGGCAGCTGCTCAGGACCCCTGATTTAAAAAAAAAAAAAAGGGAGGGGGGGACACAGTTGTGCCTTTCAGCTCTTCAGAACCCCTTCCCCAGGTCTGCATTGTCAGGGTTAATGACATGACATAGCAGACCCCTGCCCCCAGCACTGTTGCTGGAGGCCGAGTCCACAGGGCAAGGTCCCAAGTGCAGCCAGCTGGCGCTGGAACAGTATGTGACCAATTAAGGTCTATTTATTTGTAATGAGACAAAACACTACAATTGTTCAACACCGGGCTGGACACTGCAGTGATTCGGGGACAGGAGGGAGGGAAGGGCAGGGCAAGGCCTCTGAGCTCGGTTATGAATATCTAAGGCAGAACCTTCCAGAAGACTCTTCCCTTACCCCGTGGGGCAGAAATAAAAATCACATGATCACCGTTGATTCGGAGTGGAGAGGACACCAACCGCCTCAGCAGGCAGCCGACATCAGCAGAGGTTCACATCAGTCAGCACGACATGGCCTTTCTGCTGGCCAGCACTATCAACGGACAGGACACTTTCCTGCCAGGGGCGTGCCTTCATCTTGAGGACTGTCCCCCTGCTGTGTGGCCAGGAGGCCCTGGGGTGGCCCCAGCACCCTGAGACCTCCGGGCTGGCAAACTCTGGGGGAGTGAAGGACTCCGGTCACCGAGGCCCCATCTGCCCAGGCTGTTCCCCCTTCTTCCTCTTTCTCCTTTGGCTGGCGCAGTGGGTCGCTGCTAGGACCTCTGCCATGGCTCGTGACACTGCAGCTACACTGGGCAGGGCTGCCCTCCACCCCCAGCTGCTCTGGCCGGCAGGACAGGCAGCAAGTAGCTTCTGGGGGAGGCGGGGTGGAGGGAATGCTAGAAGCGTGTGACACGTGTCCGCTGCGAGCACACGTCATGGCACTGACACAGCCTCTCTGCTCTCAGATGCTGAGAGCCCCCAAGGCATGGAACTGCCCGCTGCCCTCAGGGCCCCACGAGACCCACAGCAGCCTAGAAGCCAGATGCCGGGCTCAGCGTCCTCCTGCCTGCCTCTGGCCAGGCCTTGCAGCTGCGGGTCATGAACGATGAGTGAGGTGGGGAGACGACCCCAGAGCCTTGGCGGCACCTGTCCCTCAGCCCAGCTCCCAGCAGCAGGTCAGCTGAATGGAGCATTCCATGATCCAATGGGAAGGGCCATCTCCCCGAAGTGGCGGGAACTGTACAGCACGAGGTGCTGAGGACAGGGAACTGTCCCATTGTCTGACCACCTGTGTCAGGGAGCTGATCCCCAGAGCGCTGTGCTTGCATGAAAAGCCTCCTCCACTGTGCCCACCCCTTACCAGCCCCTCATGGAGGGGCAGGGCCACCCCCCACCCTCCAGGCTTCATTGGGCTGGCTCTGGAGGGGGGCCTGGCATTCCCTTTATTGTGCCCCCTTGTTCTGAGGCTCCTGTGTCCTTAGGGTCAAGTAGGTCCACAATACTTGTGTTCCTCCCTTGCGGCAGAAGTTCCCTCTGGCTCTGCAGGAAGGAGCTGAAGCAACAGGCAGTGGAGTGGGGGCAGCCGGCGAGGGAAGCCCCTTTCTAGTGACCACAGCCACACCCCGCCCCTGGGGCACGGTGCCTGCACATGGAGGCCGGACCAGGGTGCCAGGAGGAGGTGGAAGGCGGAGGTTTCCAGAAGCAGGAAGGAGAGCCGGAGAGCCTGTGGTAAAGAGAAGAGTGGGGCAGGTGAAGGCGGGCAAACACGCTCTCCCCCAGCCAACGCCCAAAGCTGGCCTGGGTGACCCGAAGCACGAGTCCTCCTCCAGGCCATGGGCTCCCCTTAGTCCCAGCACAAATAAAGGCACTGATGGTGCCAAACTCAGGGTGCAGCCCAGGTGGCTATGGAGCCCACTGTGTGAGCTTGGCCAAGTCACCAAACCATCTGGGCAGTGCTGATGCACAAGAGGGCGGGCGCTGGAGTCCCCCTGACCCTGTCCAGCTCTGATGTTCTGAGGCCTGGAAGAGACCTGCTCCCTGGGACACCTGTGGTGACCAGAAGTGGCTGTGTCTGAGCAGAGCTCTCACACACAAGCTGACCACCAAGGGAAGGAAGCTGACGCGGAGCTTCGGTTTGAGAAAGCCGCGTGGAGAGGAGGCGGCAGTGGTGCTAGTGTTAGAGCCGACATCTAGGTAGAATTCCGGAAGCACACCCAGGACACAGGTGCCCTGGGCACCTCTCGCAGTGGGAACCTGAGCAACTGGGGCACGGAGATGGGGGGGCTTGATCTTTTTGTACCTTCAATTTTTGAACCATGAGATTGTGGTACTTTAACAAAAAACAGCAGTTCCAAAAGTGAAAAGCTATCTGGCCACCTGCTTTCCTTCATGAATTTTCTGAGTTGATCAGAAACTACCCCAGCCCTTGGCTTTCCAACCTACCTGCTTGGCAGGTGCCTGTGTAGGGCGCTGTTTTTGTGGTTGGAAGTGCCAGGATCCCATGCCCTGCGTCTGGGTTGCGTACCTGTCGGAGATGGGGCGCGCCTTGGGCAAGCCCACAACGCTCTGCTCCCGAGCCCGCGTAGCACCGGGCCTGCAGCTGGGGCAGACCAACGGGCCCGGCAGGTGGCCAGTTCCTCTGCGGAGGACAGCAGGGGTCAGATGGATGGGAAGGCGGGTTCTGCAGGATGTTGAGGGACAGGGCTGGGTGGAGGCTGCCCAGCTGGCATCACATGGTCCGGCTGTACTCAATGCCACCCTTGGTGGAGATGCCTGACCATGGCAGGAAGCTGCAGAGCAGGCTGTGGGCCTGGCGGTAGACCCTGTGCGGGATGGAGCAGGGGCTCAGGCTGGCCAGTGCAGAGCCCAGGTGCTGGATGTAGTCCGTGCAGCTCCGTTAAGGAAGACACTCGCCAGCCCTCACCTGCCTGTGCTCTCCTGGGCACACTGTCGGCTGGGGCACAGGACTGTGTGCAGATGGCAGACCACTGAGGGGGACCGAGAGCCCACTAAGCCTCTGCAAAGTACTGGTGAGGCTCGCTAGGCGGAGGGGCCTCCACTGCACAAAATCATCAACGGGGGGCCTGGGAACAGGAGGGCCTCCTGGGGAGGCCTCAGGCTCGCAGACATGCGCTAATGGATGGACGGAGTGGGGCCTGGCAGAGGAGCAAGTATTTTTGGCTTTACCCAGACTCTCAACCTTCAGGGCAGCAGAAGGGACAGAGCCCCGTCCCTACGACAAGGGTCAACAGTGCTGGCCCCTGGACGCCCATGGGGGCCTGCCTGTATGTGAGCTAGGAGGCCTATTAGGTTTGGGGTCACCTTTTTCTTTCCTGTTTATTTCCCTATGAAATGAATAAATCCTAAATTCATTCATTTGAAAACATGCATGTGACAGCATTTTTTGGGGCCATACTCTCTGTGACTATTATGAAGTCTCCTGGCCTCCCTCCTACCTGTCAGGGGCCAGAGTTAAGGAGGAGGGAACAGATGAGGGCACCCCTTTGGTCACATCCCAAAAGGAAGGTTAGAACCTGAGTGTTCAAAACCACTAAAAACTCTTTCGCCTCACTCGTCTGTCTTCCCCTCTGCTGGCACGTAGGCTCCGCGAGGGCAGGGACTTTGTCTGTTCTGCACACTGCTGAGCTCTACCGCGCTAGGACAGGAGGCTCTCCATCAGCATTCGCTGAGTGAACACATGGATGGACAGCGGATCCTGGGACAAGAGGAGGCCTCGCGCCGGGCCGAGGCCGGGGGAGTACTGGGTGCCAAAGAGCACCTGTTCTCCGCATGTGTGCAGCCAGACTCACCCACGACACAGCCTGCGTGGGGGAAAGAGCATCCACACGCGTGGCCACCTGAGTATCATCTGAAGATGACCACAGCTCCAACTAGCTCACTGGCTCTGCCACCCTTACAGCTGGGAAGCCACAGTCCCCCACCCCGAGAGGGAAAGGATATAAGATCGTCCAGGGGGGGTGGCCGCCGTTGATATAGAGGACGTAGGTGAAGCCATCTTTGAGGACCCCTCGGATGGAATAGTAATAGGGGAGGTAGTGATGCTGTTTAAAGTCTCTGTTCTCGTAGAAGTTTATTGCTGTATTGTTGGTGGTGAGGACATGCAGGTAAATGGCTTTGCAGTGGTCCTGGGCGGTGGTTGATATGTGATCCTTTAAACTTTCAAGTAAGAGGGAACCTTGGGGAGAAGAGGTGAAGGTTACGCAGGCCAGGCAGGAGAAGGGAAGGACGATGTGGGTGAGAACAGGCCCTTTCCAGGAGTCTCCTGAGGGTCCTGTCCTCTGTGTTAGAGAGCAGCCTCCTGCCGCCAGCCGCTGGAAAAACCCCGAGAATCTCACCGCCAGATGCAGTATGTCGGTCACAGCCCTCCTGCCGGTGGGACCCTCAGTGAGCTCCCTTCTAGACAACAAAAAGTGTAAACGAGCCCAGGAGAACATGGAATAGACAGGCCTGGGTTAAAAATTAAGACTCTGCCACTCACTGGCTGTATGGGACAGGAATTTGATGACAAGGGCACTAAATGGTGGAGAGTCCTGCTTCTTCCTCTGTATTTACGTTTTCTGCTCTGAATCAATGACTCCAGCCGACAGACACGAGCTGCACGCACGGTGGCAGGAGGGGTGAGGGCCCGCTCCCTCAGAAGCGCGTCCTGGGAGCGGCTGCTGCTCTGATCGGGGCAGACAGGCCTGGCGACACGCAGGAAGAGGATGGCTGCAGGTGAGCAGATGCAGGGGCCGCGGAGGGAGGGCAAAGGTCTGACCCAAGATGGGGGTGGGGACAAAGGAAGAGACTGAGGGACATTCATGAGCCAGAGCTGTCAGGAGGAGGGCAGCAGCCGGGCTGGGTGGGGGCGTGTGTCAGACCACAAGCTCTGCCACCTCTTACCTATGCCGTGCTTCCTGAATTCCTTCACCACTCCCAGACTCAGAATGTACGCAACTTGGGTGTCAACGGAGAAGTTGGAGGCTAGAATATCTCCATCCTAGAGGAAAAGTTAGAGATAAAGTCAGCTTAACGCTCAAGGCACACAGGCTCACTGCAGAGCACAGCCCGGCGTTCTACGCGCCGACTCCTTGGCCACTACACTGGAGGGACACAAGTGGGAACCAAGAGACAATACAGAGTCACTCCCACCTCCCTATGGAGGTTCCCAAACCTCTGAATGGAACCTAGCATTCCCTTCCACGAATGAAAGCAGTATCAGCAGTTCCTACGACACTGCCACCAAGACAAATCACGGATATTTTCATATCACATTACAACTGTGCATATTCTCCCTGTGTTATCTTTGCTCACCTCTGCTTCAGAATTACTGAGCCTTGTCCCTTAGCATGTGAATAAAGGCATGCGTGTTACGATATCACAGACACACAGAAAGGGACCAGCTGGGGATGAGCCTCACTTGCCGCTCTGGACTCCCCAGGTCATGCGCTCCTCAGACAAAGGGCTGGCACTGGCAGCGTGACTCCATCGCGAGCCACCTCAGCCCTGTCCGGCGACGGCCGCACACGTACCTCTTTATGTATCTTGGTCCTGTTCTTAATTTCAGCTACTATCATTCCCACGATGGCACCTCTGTAGGTTGCAGCAAGGGAAAAGAACTTCTTGTTGGAGGTGATGTCACGATACCATGAGTCTGGGTACCTGAGAGAGAGAACACACTCAGGTGAACCCAACAAAGGTGAGGTCCAATTAATGTTGTGCTCTGGACATGAGAACCATGGGGGGCTCCAGGCTGCTTCTGCCTCCTGCCTGGGGGCTGGTAAGGAGCCTGTCCATCGCTTCATCTCTACCCGCTGCAGCTTCTTCTTAAAGCAGTGATACGTCCAGATAGGACTGGGAACTTCTGATGGGAAAAATAATTTTACCAGACATAAAATATGAGAAGAGGGGAAAAAACTCCAATGAACTTGACTCCACGAGAGCAACTCACACTGGGTCAGTGAAACGTGGTTTGTTCTCAGTCAGCTGAGTTCAAGGCCCTTGGTAGGCCGCGGACGCTGGGATGCGCTGTCATGGGAATTCTGTGAGCCTTTTTGACGCTAAAGACTAGGGAGTGGTGAGAAGGAGTCAGGTTCACAGCTGAGAAACTGGACAGGGAGGGACCTGCCCTCGAAGGCAATGTGTGCCGGGGCTGCTCACCAAGAACAAGGCCAAGACCCCCAGAGGGGAGCAGGGGAGAGACACCTGCTGCCAGGGCCCAGGACACAGTCCCCGACAGGCAAATCCAGCCACAGCCCCAGAGAGATGGGCAGGAGGCAGCAGCACTCGGGGTTTGACAGGTGTGTGGGTTTGTTCTGGTACCCGTCCCCAGCAGGCTGTGGCGGTTCACACTTGCACAGAGATATTCGGGAGGTGCCTGTCCCCGCCTCCCTGCCAACAGCATAAAGTCAAACAGCAAGTCTGAGGAAATACTCCTGGAAATACTGGCGGTTGGCAGGATCTTTTTTTTCTTTTTCTGTAGGGCGGGGTCTCCCTATAATGCAGTTTTCTGAGTTATAAATAGCACGGCACTGAACATCTCTGAAACTGAAGTTTCTCAGCAGAGCCCTCTGGGGAGCTCCCACATGGGGACACGGTGACGCAGAAAGAGCCAGGAGCAGCAGGAGCAGGGGCCTGGGGTCAACAATGTGCTGGGAGACTCTGGACCCCCAACCCAGGCTCTTCTACACCTGTCCCTGTCTTTGTAGCGTGGCTCTGGGGTCCCAAAGGTATCTCCTAGCGCCAGCACCTGCAGATCACGTGTCTCCCCGCCCCAGCCGGGACACGGGCGCCGCTCCACTTACTCAATGGGAAACCAGTCACCACACAGGTGCTTCACGGTGTCTATGTCATCGTGGCAGAGGAGGCGCAGGCTGACCTCGCTGAGGGCACTGGACGGCACCACCTCTGTCATTCACACCTGCAGGGAGAGGGCAGTGTCACCTCACACTCACCTTGTGAGGCAGGCAAGGCAGGAGAGCAGAGTGTGTCCTCTAGGTGCGGTGTCTCCTGTCACTACGGAGGCTTCTGCCCCACTCTGCAGATGAGGAGACTGAGGCTCAGAGGGGTGGGGGCAGGACGGGTACCCAGGCCCCTCACTGCTCAGCCCAGCTGAGGGAAGCCCTGCGGCTCGACCAGCTCTCCCCTCTCCCATCTGGGCTGCCCCGGCTCCCCCATGGCTGGTCTCACGGCGCAGGACAGCAGTTCCTCCACTTCAGAAAGCACAAGGTCCCCGCCAGCCAGACTCTCCCAACCCTGGGCCTGGTGGCAGCCAAAGACGGTGGGTGTGGTGGGCGCTGCAGCCCCCACACCTCGTTCCCTGTGGAGTAGCCTGGTGGCCGGCACCAGTGAATGGCTACATGTCCAGGGGAAGTGGTGCCGGCTTTATCACCAGAGGATGTGCCTGTGCAGGGCGGGTCACACCCGGTTTCCTCTCCCCTACGCAGCAGGTGAAGACTCATGGGTGAGGCTTTGAGAGACACCAAAGTTCAAATCAGGGGCCATGAGTTGCCAAGGACTCTTAAATAAGGAGAGTGTATTCAGTTCGGGCTGGGAGGGAGAGAAGAGGGGAGGGAAGAAAGACAGGAAGGAAGGAAGACAGGCAGGCTGGCCGGCCAAGTGTTGGCTCTGACAAAGGGGAAAATAGAGCCTATTTAAAGTTGGAAACCAGTAATCAAAAAGAAACAATCACATATTTACCTTGCCTTTTTTTTAGGAGGAACTGTGTTCATCCCCAAAGGTTGAGAAAAAGTTCTTTTTTTACAGAAGAATGACAGCTAATTAAAGGAGGAAATAATGACAGAATGAGAGTCACCACTTTGGAACCGCTGGTGGAAAGAACCAAGTCGAGCGAGAATGGTAAACGGCTGTTACCCACCAGGTGGATGTTGCCGGGGAGCAGGGGCAAGACACGGAGAGCCCTTCTGCTCCCCAGCACTCACTGATGGCCAAGGAAAGGCCTTATCTTTCCATCTCGAGATCTGGCAGTCACGGCTTTGCCCGAGTGACAAGCCAAGCCTCTGTGACCTCCAGCTGCATGTGTGGGAAGTGCCCCAAGCTGTCCAAGGTGCTGCTTCCTCGAGGTTTCTGCACAACCCCCACCACATGGGTGACCCCCCCGTCCCCCGAAAATGGGGAAGGATCTGGACACTGAGCCTGGCCTCAGCTCACACACAGCCCTCCGGCCTCCTCTGTAAATGGGGGCAGCCAACCCCTCCCAAGGTGGTTCTGAGCTGGACAGGCTCACGTCGAGGTGCCAAGTGCTTGGCAAAGAGGAAGTACCGATTAACACGGGCCGCTGGCACCCACAGCCAACACCAGCCCGGTCCAGCCACTTCTAGGGACGTCGCCTTGACCCACAATAGGGCCAACGCTGACATCTGGGCAGCTTTGCTCTGAGTCTGAACTTGCATCTTCTCAGCTCCTGGCTCAAGGCCAGGGGTGCCAACTAGTTCCAGCTCATCTTCAGAAAGCTGCTTTCTAGACTTCAACCCTCGCCTCCCAGGGTTCTGAATCCAGATGCCGTTTACCTCAGACACTTTTTTAAAAATAGTCATCTGGCAACACACACAAAGAAACAAAACTAAAGTGACAAATGAAGGTGTTAATCTTGTTAGGTATGAGAATGGCACTGTGGTTATGTACAAAAATGTCCACGCTTTATGCTAAGAGATGCACACTGGATATGCAGGGGCAAAAATGACAGAATGTTCCCGAATTTAGTTTAATTTAGTTGGAGCAGAAGTGGCAAATGCTGTTACTAGTTGAATCTGTATGATGGGGACACCACATGGATGGTGGAAAAGGGACTCATCAAAACAGCCGGGCAGCCGGGCGCGGTGGCTCACGCCTGTAATCCTAGCTCTCTGGGAGGCCGAGGTGGGCAGATCATTCTGAGCTCAGGAGTTCGAGACCAGCCTGAGCAAGAGTGAGACCCCACCTCTACCAAAAAATAGAAAGAAATTAATTGGACAGCTAAAAA
>CAUYSK010104033.1:0-14062 GCA_963575035.1 Avahi laniger
CTAGCTCTCTGGGAGGCCGAGGCGGGTGGATTGTTTGAGCTCAGGAGTTCGAAACCAGCCTGAGCAAGAGTGAGGCCCCATTTCTACTAAAAATAGGAAGAAATTAATTGCACAACTAAAAATATATAGAAAAAACTAGCCAGGCATGGTGGCACATGCCTGTAGTCCCAGCTACTCGGGAGGCTGAGGCAGGAGAATCGCTTGAGCCCAGGAGTTTGAGGTTGCTGTGAGCTAGGATGACGCCACGGCACTCTAGCCTGGGCAACACAGTGAGACTCTGTTTCAAAAAAAAAAAAAGAAAAAGACTTGTTTTTGTCAATCCTTTTTTTTTTAACTGAAAACTTGCAACATCAGAGTAGATGAATTTGGAAATGTGCTTTGATATGCGTATGCATAACAAAATATTATGAATCTTGAGTTTAATTTTTACCTTATCCTCTCAACTAATGAATTTTGGAAATACGTTCTGAAAGGATTAGGTATCTGAAATTTCCTTCTCTACTTCTCTTATGTAAAGCAGAGGAGAAAACCAATGTAAACCAACGTAAAGCAGCAGAGAAAACCAACATTCTCTCAATAAATGTTTCTTGAATAAGAAAAACTCAATTCAGAAAAACCAGTGTGAGAAATAGCACGATAGTGGTGATAGGTATATTCTCACAAGCCATTCTTGGGAGGAAGCTGCCATAAATAAACTACTTTGCTCAAGTTTGAATTGTTTCTTTCAAATTTAATAATTTATATTATCTTTGAATAACAGGGATATAACAGATACATGCCAGAATATACTAAGACAGAGATGGGCCTTGATCAATAACTACATGTCAGGGTAACTCTGAAATGAAATGTACGCATATTGCTGAGTAGATTCTACACTTTCCTTTTAAATTTAGAAAGTAAGACTTCCTGAAGGCCCAAAAGGTCAGTGCTATGGACCAAACTGTATCCCCCCAAGAATTCACATGTTCAAACCCTACCATCTACGTGATGGTTTTGGAGATTAGGCCTTTGGGAGGAAATAAGGTTTACGGGGTCAAAAGGGTAGGGCCCTCATGATTGGATTAGTACCTCTGTAAAAAGAGACATTAGAGAGTTTGGGTCCCCTCTCTTTTTCTCCTTCATGGGAGGATGTAGTGAAGAGGTGGCCATTTGCAAGCCAGGAAGAAAGCTCTCACTAGGACCTAACCATGCTGGCACTCTGGTCTTGGACTTTCAGTCTGCATAACTGTGAGAAAATGAACTGCTGTTGTTTAAGCCACCCAGTCTATGCTATTGTGTTATGGTAACCCAAGCTGATTAAGACAGTAAGTTTATTTCCATTTTTACTATTAAAAAAAGATTGATACAAAATCTTAATACATGAGAATCACTTAAGCCCAGGAGTTTGAGGTTGCAGTGAGCTATGATGATGCCACTGCACTCTAGCCCAGGCAACAGATGCTGTTTTCAAAATAAAAGACAAAACCAGAATGAAAGAAAAGAAAAAAAAATCAGAGGGCAAATATTATTCTGTCAATGTTTTGTTTTAAAAATATATGTACGTATGTTATATAAGTAATTTTGGGCATATGTATATACTTGCCATTTGGTGATGTAAAATATTCTTGACATGAGTCATATCCAAACTTCAAAAGCCACAGATATAGTGGGCTTCATTAGATTTTTATTAATTGTTACACCTGGAGATTTAACAAAATAAATCTATTTTCAGAACCTAGGCTGATCTTTAAGACTAGACACCACCTAAGGAGCATTCTGCTTAGCTGACGGCAGAGATTTCTTAAGGTTGAGAGTCATATAATTAATTACAAGATCAATAAACTCCAGCAAAATACATTGCTTTGTTGGTATTTCAATATACACATGTTGGAGGTAAGGATGATGAGAGTGAAAGCAGAATAGTGTCTCTACACATACATGACAATCATTCAGCTACCTGTGGCCCACTGGCTCAGTAACTGTTTATACTCTAAACCACTATAACGGCAAATGTCTATCCACAACACAAGTAAAATTAAAGAAGAGGAAATGGAAGAGAATCTTTAACTTAGGTAAACTTTCAGATTTCATTACCAATTTCCCATAAAGCATACTATCCACATCTAAAATTCTCAAGTGATTCCAACTGCTATAAGGACCTCAATGAGCAGGTTCTCTAATATACTACTGTATTTTCAGAAAACACAGAAGAATACACAGAAGTGATGCATATCTCCAGGCGTTAAGATACAGATGTCTACATAATAGTGTGTGAAAAATCCTTGGGAGAATGGTGCTTTGTGTACCAAAAACAGAAATAGTAAAAATGTATTACTATTGTAACATACATTACCAAAATCAGGGGTTGAAAGAAGGAAGTAGTCTATAGGAGGTTAAGCAATTCTTAACACATATCACTGTTCCTAGATGCACTAGAAATATTTCACCAGTAGGAAATCACCCCACCACCACTGTCTGCATTATTCCAAAATTGAAACTCAATTTTATTCTTCTTTTGCATTACCGATCCTATTCCAAAGTCCAAAAAATGTACTTGGACCAAAACTTGAGAAATCAACTGCAAAATAGAAGAGAAGGAAATTATATGGGCCTTCCAGTGTACAGGGGGCAAATACTAGATCCAGCCAAAGAATGTCCTGTGCTTCTCTACTAACAACCCATAAAATTTTCTAGGATATAAGAAAATGATCTAGTATCTAAACTTTTTTCTTTTTTTTTTTTTTTTTGAGACAGAGTCTCACTCTGTTGCCAGGGCTAGAGTGCCGTGGCGTCATCCTAGCTCACAGCAATCTCAAACTCCTGTGCTCAAGCGATCCTCCTGCCTCAGCCTCCTGAGTAGCTGGGACCACAGGCATGCGCCACCATGTCCGGCTAATTTTTTCTATATATTTTTAGTTGTCCAATTAATTTTCTGGCTAATTTTTTCTATATATTTTTAGTTGTCCAATTAATTTCTTTCTAATTTTTTAGTAGAGACGGGTCTCGCTCTTGCTCAGGCTGGTTTCGAATTCCTGAGCTCAAACAATCCGCCTGCCTCGGCCTCCCAGAGAGCTAGGATTACAGGTGTTAGCCACCGCGCCCAGTCTAGTATCTAAACTTTTAATCTAGTTGAAGGACTATATAACATATAAACTAGCTGTTATTCTTCTTCTCAAAACTCTCTGGTATTACCCATTTTATTCAAAATAAAATCCAAACTCTCAGCAATACCTATGGGGCTCTCTATGACTTGGGTCTACATCTATAACTTAATTTCCTGTCACTTTCTGTGTCATCTACTCTGCAATGGCCAAAAACTGCATGAAAAATGCAGAACATCACTACTTTTCACAAAAATACAATTTAAAATCACAGTGATTTGTTTACATTTACCTTTCTCACTACACTGTGAGCTCAACAGCAGGCCATCTTATTATTCTTGTCTATATCTCTAGTGCCTTACACAGTCCCCAGCCCCTTATAACAGGTATTCAATAAATATTTGTCAAAAAGAAAAAAAAAAAGAAAGAAGAAAATAAAAGGATTGACAATGTCAGGTTTAGTGGAGGATGTTGAAACAATAGCAAATCTCACATTTCTGGTGGGAATGTAAATTTGTAAAGCCATCTTGGGAAAGTGTTTGGCAACAGCTACTAAATCTAAACATGTTTATACCTGATGGTACAGCAATTTCATCCCTGGATATACATTCCAAAGAAATTAGTACTTATATTCATCAAAGGACATAAACAAGAACGTATATAACGGTTTTATTCATAATAGCACCAAACTGGAAACAACCTTCTACCCAGAGTAGAACGGATTAATAAACTGTGGTTCTATACAGACAACGTAACACTTCAAATATAAAAGAATGCTATGTGCAACATGGGTGAATATCATAAACATAATATTGAGAGAAAGAACTCAGACACAGAAGTATATACAAGATAATTCCATTTATACAGAGCTCAAACACAAGCAAAAACAATTTACGGTGAAAGAAGTAGAATAGTGATTACCTTTATTTGTTGGTTGGTTTGTTCTCAACTAGAGGAATTAAATGGGAAGGAGCATGAGGGGGACTTCGAGGTGTTGAAAGTGTTCTCTATCTTGATCTAGGTGGTTGTTACATAACTGTATAGACATGTATAAATTCGTAGAGCTGTACATTTAAGATTGGTGTACTTTATAGTAAAGTTATATAAAAACTTTATATTTTGAAAAGATATATACACTTAAAATGTATATACACAATGTACATTAAGTTATAACTGAATACACTGCACCTACTCCTCTGGGAACTCTTTGGCTCTGTCGGGCCTTCATTTACTTTATTGTGTTTTTTACTGATTCAAAGAAAACGGAAGTGGGAACTAAGCAGGTAATTTATGCTCCAGTAATTGCTTACCTTTAACAAAGGGCAGCTGCAAAGGTTGGGATAGGAGAGTGGAAAATTAACCCCAAGAAGGAAATCCTTGTTTCTCAGATATCTCTGCTGGCTCTCCCCTTCTGGCTCTCCCCACGAGCGCAGCTGATGGAGCCTGTAGGAGGCTTTCAGAGACAGGAAAAGAGCTAACCATCTGAAACAAACCATAGCAGACATGCTTATTCAGTGCTCCACGGAGGTTTGAGGGTCATTCACAGCAGCGAGGAACCATCCAAGGGTTGTCTCTGATTAACATAACTTATTTGTAAATCTTTGTCACTTTAGAAACAGTCTTTCCTACTTTCAGATAAAGCTGATTTATACGTTTATTATGTAAATTCTTTGGCATGACATGATTTGTTACTATGAAAACTAAAATCCTCCAAAAAGCTCCTCTTAGTATTAAAGAATATTCATCCTAACCACAAAAAAATCCATATTATAAAAACATGTTCATATTAAGAAGAGAGCCATTCCCAATGACATAAATACAAAGTAATAAATCAGTGAAATCCATTATGCCAAAGAATAAGAACACAGAACTAAATTTCCCAGAACACTTGAGGAAGGCTATGCTGCCATTATCACTAACTAAATAAATCACCAGCCACTGTTTGCACTACAGGAGCAAGTAAAACGCAAGAGACTAATTAGAAATGAGATTTGAAAATCTTCTAGTAGCATATGGAAGAAAAGTCTAAATAGTTTTATGGTATATCATGAAGAATCAAGTAATTATTAAATGATCAAAAGAAAATTACAATTCTCTTATAAATAACAAATTTTATTATTTTTTTTCCCAGCTCTACCTATGACTGAACATTATTCATAACAATAGAAAAAGAATGAGAGGCTCTCTAAGATGATAAAATATTCCACAATATTCAATCTTTGTCCTAGTTTATTCCCAACTGTTCTCTTATCAAACAATAAGCAAACTTCTTACCTGGCCAAAAGTCCCTGAAGCATGAGGTTTGCCATTTCTGCTGGAGATACGTCAATAAATCGAAGGAAAGAGAAACAGCTTTCTTCATTAATCCCTGGAATACCAAAGGAAAATTTTAAACCCAATAGCAAACCAAGAGATTATACTCAACTAAAACCTGCTGAACTGCTGAATTTTGACTTAAGAATCAAAAGATAGTCTAAAGGTTCTGATCTAACTACTTTGATGGAAGTTAAGAGTATCATGTCTTTGTACTATAATCACAGGTATAAGAGGCAAGTCTACGAGATACAGCACATGGACCAGACTGGAAGAAGTCTCATCAGTTAGTTACCTTTGGGATTTTGGGAACCTTAGCTAAATGCCTTTTCTTTTTATCGTGCTAGGAAAAACAAAAGGACAGGACATGGTTGAGCGAGGTGGCTCATGCACACCTACAATCCTAGCACTCTGGGAGGCTGAGGCTGGAGGATTGCTTGATATCAAGAATCTGAGACCAGCCTAAGCAAAAGTGAGACCCCATCTCTACTAAAAATAGAAAAAATTAGCCAGGCGTGGTGGTGCAAGACTGTAGTCCAGCTAGTTCGGAGGCTGAGGCAGGAGAATTGCTTGAGCCCAAGAGTTTGAGGCTGCAGTGAGCTGTGATGATGCCACTGCACTCCAGCCTGGGCAACAGACCCTGTCTCAAAAGTCTAGCATTGACTTTGGCAAAAAATTCTTAAATAAAGATGGAAGGTCAACATAACCATTTTCCACTGTTTCCTATTATAGCCACAAATCAATACAGCCTATACAGATAAACATGACTAATTTACTTAATTAAACTTTATCAATATTTTATAAAGGCCCAGCATATACAGGCAAACTGCTACTACTTCCAAAGCAGTCACTCACCCAAACAAAAAGCACCCTGGTAAAATCTTGACATATCTTCCTTTTCAAAGATCAAAATACCTACCTTGTCTGTGAAAGAGAGACTGTTGGATATGGTCTGGTGCAAATGGAGAAAGAAGAACTCTTAACCACCTGTGAAGTAAGTAAATAAAATAAATCCAAATCCAAATATAAATAATGGGAAGTTAATTAGATTGGAGGTTCCAAATTAAGGACAATCTTTTCATTTTGAAAATGTTTCTACTTTTAATAAGTTTCTTGCAGTATTACCAGTCAAAATTCATGGCATAAATGTCAAAAAGTACAAATTACTTAATGAAAGTGTTAAGAAGATAATACAAGTTCAAAGTAGTCTCATTTTATTTCAGAGAATCATAATTCTAGCACTGTAAGTTAACACATACTTTACTAATCAAAAAGTACTATAGCTCTGGCCTTTTATCCCTGCTCACCCACTTCAGTATTAACCTGAAGCTATCACAGAGAACTCACAAAGTAAAATCCAAGAAATGTGTTTCAGTTTCATTAAGCTAAACATTGTTGACAATTATTTTTATAACCCAGTTTATACTGTTTCTCTGCAGAAGGAGATTTCTAAAACTATGGTTCTCAAATATTGGTGTGCAGAAAAATCCTCTGGGAGCTTGTTATAAAATGCAGGAGCCAGGGCCATCCTAATTCAGAGGTGTAGAATGGACCACACACCTGTTTTCTCAGTGAAAGTAGTCTCTAGCATATTAGCTAGGGCCTTTAAGGTCATCTGAGATCACTCAATAATAATTGCCCACTCTATGCTTAAATGCTTCATTGTTGGGAAATTCATACTCTCTACTAAGCCATAAAACACCAAATTACAAAAACACTCAGGTTTAGCTGGGTGCAGTGGCTCACGTCTGTAATCCTAGCACACTGGGAGGCCGAGGCGAGAGGATCACTTGAGCTCAGGAGTTCAAGACCAGCCTGAGAGAGAGCGAGACCCTGTCTCTACTAAAAATAGAAAAAAAAAAAAAATTAGCCAGTCAACTAAAAATAGAAATCAAAAATTAGCTGGGTGTGGTGGCTCACTTTTGTAGTCCCAGCAACTTGGGAGGCTGAGGCAGGAGAATTACCTGAGCCCAGGAGTTGGAGGTTGCTGTGAGTTAGCTTGATGCCACAGCACTCACTCACTCTAGCCCAAGCAACATAGCCAGACTCTGTCTCAAAAAAATAAAAAACAAAAAAACACTCAGATTAAACAGGTATTATGACTTGCTTACCTGTCTCGTGAATGATTGAAGACCCTGATCTGTCCATGACGGTAGATAAACTTTGAAATCTGGTATGGCTTTAGGGAAATATGAAATGGAGACCAAGTTTCTTGCCGTTCGAATAACTCTGGGTGATTACACACCTAGGAGGAAGGGAAATAGTAACACAACGTTTTCATGTATAGATATTATTCTATGAAACAATGGGGGATCCCAAATGCCAAATGTTTACCTTTGAGAATGTATACTTTCCCATTTTCCACTCTATGGGCTTTATTTGGCATCAAGGCTAAAGCCTTTTTCTTGAAGTGGGTTAATAAAGACAACTTCAAGGCAGCTGACCTAAGCTCTTACCTTCCTAAACTGCATGACCAGATTCATGAGGCTGCTGGTGGTGTTCTGTGCTTGTTGGGTAGAGCCCATAGAAGACTGCAATAAATCCTCAATAGAAATTTTGTTCTTTAGTGCTTGATATAACAGTTTCTGTCGGCTGGTCAGTTGGCAGTACATTAGAATCTCAATCTAAAAATCAGTAAGAACACTTATACTTGGAAAAATAGTTTGTAAGAAAATTCAGTATCATCTTAAAGTTGAAAACACATACCAACCAGATTATGATTGAGTAAATAAGACACATACATGAACTATTCTCTATAAACCTGTGATGTGGATCATTACTCAGAAAAAATGTTCCTTCCTTGGCCTTCTCTTGTCACTCACTCTACATGCTCTCCCCGGGGAATGTCTTCCATTTTCAATAGCACCAACTATCACCCATACAGTCACTTGCAAAAATATATTCCCAAGCATGCTCAGACTCATATTTTCAACTAATAATTATGAGAGTACCACTCAGTCTGCAGCAATTGCATATGTGACATATCAGGGAAAAAATTATCTTTTCCACCATTTACTAAATTAATTAATAGCTTTATCATCCATTCAGTTGACCGAAGACAAATTTAATTCCACTCTGATTTCCCTGTCTCTCACACACACCTCATGTTCTATCATTTCCTAAATCCTTTAATGCAGTCTGGAAATTTATCAATATTCACCCATTCTAACCATTCCATTGCCCTACAATAGGCCCTCATCTGATATAGTCTAGACTGCTAATATTTTTAGGTCTTCCTGCCTCTAGTCTCTCCTGGCTCTCCTATAAGTAATACTTCCACATAAATCTTATAAAGTAATTCAAGTGCTAAAAAATCTTCAATGTGCATTTTTGCCTATAACAAAATATTGAAACTTCTCACTAAGGCACAGAAGGCCTCCCATAATCTAACCCACTATGTTATCTGTTTTATTACCACCACGCTCTCCTCCCATATTACCACCTTAGCTACCATGGTCTGAATAATGTTGCCAAAACATGCTACATATTTTATTATTACTCTACCTTTGCTCATGCCACCCTGTTCCCACCATATTTTCCTAGTAAATGCCAACTCATCATTTAAGACCTAGCTCACATGTCATCTCTGCTTTATTGTCTTCTCTAATCTTCCGTAATTATAATGAGATTAGAAACATTAAATGGTGTTAAGAAATGTATATCATGTACACTGGTTAAGAACATCCATACTACATCTTCTGATCACCTATTTACCACTAAACAAGAAAAATTATGACACTGCTATCATTTATAAGCCCTTTCTAATATAAATGATTCAAGGATTCACTTTTTTAATAAGGTATTTGCCTCCTATGACACTGCTACTATAGTTCTCAGCTAAAATCAGCCAGTTTGACAAAATGGCTGTCAAAATTTTTAGAAAAGGGAATAAAATGTAGGTACAGTTCTTGTCCTGTCTTAAAAGGGTATATATACAATGTCTGACTTAGTGATTTTCTGACACTATGATGGGTTTATCCACAATAGGTCAAGGAACTCCTGATAACTTAGGATGGGATTAGAGTTTCTACTGAATAAGTATGGATTCTGCATAATCATAAAGTCCAAAAAACTTAAATCATAGTAAATCATAGTAATCATAGAAAATGAAAGTAAGCTGGGGACCATCTGCTGTGTTGCCAGCATTAAATATCAATATATTTTCAACTTAACTATATTTTCAACTTACAATGAATGGAGTTTATTGGGACACAGTCTTATTGCAAGTCAAGAACCATCTGTACATCCCTACCACAACCTTCCAGAGTCACTAATTTCAAAATGATCAACCTTTCTGGTAGGGATAGGGGAGAACCTGGGAAATTATCAAGATATTATCAAGAACCCGGAAAGATGCATTTTAGGCAGAGAGTAGAATCATGAGGAATAGGTGGAATCTATGCAAGATGGGGAAAACCCCCAAACAACTGGGAACTGGAAAAAAAAGAAGGAAGAAGAATATGGGAAGGATTCACAGAAGATAATAGAAAATTACTGAAGTCTCGTAAGGATCCTGCCTCCACCCAATTTTACTAGCCAATAAGAAATTACTGGCTTTGCAGTAGAAAAAATGCTACAACCCAAAGTACATTAAACTTCTACATCCAACTCAAAGTTTGCAGAAATACAGGAGACAGAGTAACATGTTACGCAATACCATGATGATGCATTTAGCAAAATCCAGCATGTGGGAAACTATACAGGACAAAAAACTCTGTTTCTTCAACAAAGAATTATAAGGCGGAAAAAAGAATGAAGGGATTGAAAGATACTTAGAAGATATATCACCCAAATGTTATGTGTGGACCTTGCTTATATCTTGATTTCAACAAACTAATTCTATAAAAAAGACATACACACACATACACAAAGACAAATGAAGATATTTGAGCACTGACTAGGATACGTGACATTATCATGGAACTGCCTTTTTTAGTAGGGGTGATAATGGCATGTGGTTATATAGTTTTTAAAAGGACCAACTCTTTTAGAAATAAATATGAAAATATTTATAAATGAATTAAAAGACACATGGGATTTGCTTTAGAATAATCCAAAGAGGAAGGGGTGGCCAAGACTAGTGTTGACACTGTATGGTGGAATACAAGAGGGTTCATCACACTATTCTTTTTACTTTTGCAATGTTTCAAATTCTCCCATTACAAAAGTATAAAACGAAAAGAAGGGGGGAAAATGTTACTTTCCTTGATTATTTGTCTCATTTTAAGTTCTCTTTGATCCACTCAAGTTTAAAAGTCTTCACTCAAACATTCTAATTACCTTTCCATTAAACATATATCAAAAAATTTCCCAAACCTTGAAACCCTAAGTTGGTGCCTACTGAGGCTTAAACTCATGAGGTTTTCCTTCCTTACCTTGTCAGACAATTCATTTTCCACATCTTTCTTGATTCTCCTCAGCATAAATGGCTTCAAGATCATGTGTAAGCGAGAGAGTTGATCTGAAATGCCAGGAGGCCCCCCAAAATAATACATTATATACTGATTTAACACAAACCATCAAGACAAATACTATACTCATCTCTCACTGAGTATGAGAGCCTTCAAATACCTTTTGGCTCAATGATTCTCTGAAAGTAGACTGGAACTTTTTCCCTAAGTAGAAAACCAAGGAATTTCAATTTTCTATAATATCTTGTTACAGTCGATTGGTTAAATGCATCAGGCTCTATTTTTTATTTTCATTAGAATTCACTTTTACAAGTTTTTAGGAATACTTTTTTTAGATCAATAATAGGGATCTTATATAAGTCTAATGAAAACTATCTGGGACTCTTAGTATTCCCTAAAAATTATCTTTCAAGAAATGTCAGCAAATTAACAACTTACAGTATACAACCACTTAAGGACTTTTATAACGGTTAGTAGATGTCACCTCATGTCTATGTAATAAACACCCAGATGCTCTTAAAATCAGGCAGGTATAATTGAATAAAGTAAAAAGCATTGATAAACAAGGCTAAATATAATCTAAGCATTTGTGATAATTATTCAGGCTCTAAAGACAGCATTGCTGCTCCCCAGCAAATCAAAATGTAATGGATAAACAGATGAATAAAAGCAGTGGAAGGTTTGTGGAATACTAATCGGAAGAAAAACTGAAAGAGAATTTCTATTTCCTATAGTATTATTAAATCTCACTTTTAAAATTAAAAAAAAAAGGCTAAAAATGTTCAAATTGAAACAAATCCTAATATATGTAGAAAATAACAAAAATTACCCTTATAATATTTTCTGGTTTTAACACAGGAAAAAAAAGCCTTGACCCATTACACAAAGCATATAATTCTAATGTGAATTTTTCAAGATATATGTGGATGATGGGGAGTCAGCAAGCCAAAATGTAGTACTTTATAAAAACGAAACCTATTCAGCCTTCATTAGTCAAGACTACAGTAGCCAACACCTATATTAGCCCCCCCTTTTTTTTTGACTCTGTTAAATATATACAAAGAACATAATTATTTTATAAGAGAAAAAACTTTTTTTCCCCTAATTCTTCTATGTATACTTCAGGAAAAATTCTTCACAAAGAAGAAAATATGTAATTATGTGGTTGCCTACACCAATAGGTAGAAAGAAAGAAAGCTCATAATGGTACTCACTCTCATCAATGGCAGATTTGTTTTCAGCATGGCTCTCAATGTCCTTGGAAAACCATTCATTAAATTCCTCGTGTGAATCAAATAATGTTGGCATAATGAAATGCAGCAGAGCCCAAAGCTGGAAACAAAGAAAAAATGAAATAGCTGTAAAGCAATAAAATGACAGCTTGTAAGGATGTATTAGGAAACAAAAAGTGAGATAAAGTTGAAGGTGCCTATGTATGTATGTGTCTAGACACAGGTGTAAGTGTGAGAGAGCGAAAGTGAATTGAGTACAGGCACATGCTTCATCAAGCAATCTTAATTCTATTAATGCTGTGATTATTTTTCAACTAATTTCAAGTTAAAAGTTTGAAAGTGCAAGTCCTGCTCAGATTTTATAGTGGGACAGTTTAAAAGATCTTATTTTTAAAATCCATTCCACATCTGAACACAGTCTGAGGTAGCATAACTTGCTACCAATAACTCTATACCAAGGGTCAGAAAATTGTGGCCTGTGAAGTCAAGTCTGGTCTGCCACTTATTTTTGTAAATAAAGTTTTATTAAAACATAGTCATGCTTATTCATTTATGTGTCATCTATGGCTTCTTTCACATTACATAGGCAAAGTTGAATAGCTGCAACAGTGACTGTATGGCCAACAAACTCTAGAATATTTACTATCTGGTGCTTTATAGAAAGCATTCTGATCCTTATTCTAAGATGATTAAGTTTTCCTAAAGAAAGAATTTTTTTATAGCTCGTCTCACTGTTAAATAATGTTACTTTTTAACTCTAGTATAAAAACATCTCTGCATTAGATGGGTAACATTTCCTCATGAGGTCACTATTTATTACGTAAAGGGATAAAATAATTCATTGGCCTTATGCCAGAGAATAAGAAAGTAGGAATGATGCCTAAAATACGACTTAGGGCAAGCTATAGTCAAATTCTTCCTTTTACATGGAAACTATAATTTATATAGCGCAGTAGCACTCCAGGGGCACATGGATAGAGAATTCTATGCTTTGCTGGAACCATTCTGTTTTATGAAGACACAAACCTGGGACCTAGACTAGTGCCTACCTCTGCCATGGTGTTCTGAATGGGGGTCCCAGTTAGCAGAAGCCGATTCCGACACTGGAACTGTAAAAGGATCTTCCAACGAACACTGTTTAATAAAGTAAGTTACAAATTCCATGTTAGCAATAAATTTTCCTTTAATTACTCTATTGACCCCAGATTTCTAAAAATGTTTTCCAAAAAAGTAACACTCAGAATCTAGTACTCCATCATGTACACAACTGAAAAAGATTATTCAACAAAGATGAGAATAGGAAATCTCAAGGGAACTGACTCTTCTACACCAAAAACATATTAGGGCTTAGAAAAAATAGCCCTCGAATAAGCAGAGTAGGATCATTTTTAGCTTCATAAACTCTTCTGTTATCTTTGGTCAGCTTCGTTGACACAAGTCATTTAATTAGAAGTTACTTATTTGTAGTATTTACACTACAGTAAAATTATTAATCTGTGCACTTCCAGTATGAATGTGGAGGAAGCAATGGAGGAGAGGGGATATGAGAAGAAAATGTAAAATTAGTCTCCTCATTGCTCCTGGCCACAGGCATATCCTCCTTCGAAAGAGGAGTGCAATATGAAATAATGCCATTCAGAGGATGGAAAGTTCCATGGAAAACACCATTCAGCCACTTAACACAGACCTCTCAGAAAGTTCTTTGGCCTCACCAAGAGTTAGCAAAAATGCATCAAACCTGAGGTTTAATATCACCGAGTCACATTTTATATTCAGTTTGGGATGTCAAAGGTATTGAAATCCTTTAAACATGTAACTTAAGACAAAAGGATTCTTGGAGGTCTAATAACCTTCTAGGGACAGAGACAATCTGCATAAAGAACCAGAAATCAGGCCGGGCGCGGTGGCTCACGCCTGTAATCCTAGCACTCTGGGAGGCCGAGGTGGGCGGATCGTTCTGAGCTCAGGAGTTCGAGACCAGCCTGAGCAAGAGCGAGACCCCATCTCTACCAAAAAATAGAAAGAA
>CAUYSK010104035.1:0-26889 GCA_963575035.1 Avahi laniger
GACTAACAACTAAAAGCAAGCGTGGTTACAGAAGCAAACAGCATTAGTTAGAATCAAAGAGAACACATTTTTCTAATCTAAAACAGTTTCTGTTCCACAAAAACAAAGTACATTCTCCTATTATCAATTCCTGTCTTTCAGTAGGAATATTTTTTGGTAGCAAACATAGGAAGCCACTTTTATAGTGCTTGCTATAGTCCTTTACACAATAAATTCTCAATCTTCGTTGGATGTAAAAAAGAAAAAGAAGCAGAAGCAGCAGTGGCAGCTTTCAGCTTTGATGAAGAAACATTAGTTGTGAGGTCGCCACAGTGTATTAGTAGCAAAAGTCTCAAAAATTGAAAACATTGTTTTTTAAAAATAAGACAGAGTAGATTGAAGATTATCACTATTACAATGTTACTTCCAGTCATTTGCTTTGTTAATTGGAGAGAAGACGGGGTGTGGGTACAGCCTGTGAGTGGGAATTGAACCGGATACTGTCATGACAGAGTATCTTAAAGGTGAACCTCATCCACCAAGCACATCAGGGTAGAATAAAGGTTGCGAAGTCTGTTTTATCTATCTTCTTTCTCGTTTCTCTCACTCAGGCATTTAACAGGACTATGTGGACGACCATTGGAAATTGCTCTCTTTAAAAAGGGTATTTCATACTGAGGCTGGATCCATGAGCTCTGGGAACAAGAAGACCATGTAAAAAGTTAGTATTCTACCTTCAAGTTAAGAGTTAGATCAGCACTCCCTTAGCATATTAGTTTTCTATGGCTACATAACAAAATCCTGTAAACAGTGGCTCAAAACAATACAAATTTATTATTTCACAGTGTCCATGAGTTAGGAGTCTGAATATGGCTTGACTGGGTCCTCTGCTCAGGGTGTCCCAAGGCTGAAATCAATGTCAGACAGGCCGTGTTCCTGTCTAAGATGTGGGATCCTCTTCCAGACTCACTGGTTATTGACAGAATTCAGTTTCTTCTGGTTCTGGTACTGAGGCAATCAGCAACTAGAGGCCCACCCACTGTCCCCTGCCACATGGCCCTCCACAACACGGCAGTTTGCTTCTTCAAGGCCAACAGAAGAATATCTGTGACTTCTTTTAGGGGCCCACCTAGTAAGGTCAGGCCCAGCCAGGATACTCTCTCTAATTTAAAAGCAACTGATTATGGACTTGAATTATATCTGGAAAATTCCTTCACAATAGTACCTAGATTATTATTTGACTGAATAACTGGGATAATGTGTATATGCCAGGGGTAGGGAATCTTGGGAACCATCTTAGAATTCTGCCTTCCACACTTGAGATGAAAATATTTCCCTATTTTAATATTTGTTACTACTGTACTGCTGCTGAAATTCTTGATGATCCAAAAATTGCCTTTTTTGGCAATTTAATAATCTTCATTTTGAGAAAAAAATTATCTTCACAAAACTAGTGTGAAGAACAGTTACCTCTTCTTGGCAACTTGGATATACTTCAAATTGAAGGAAGTTGGGATTTTTTTTTTTTAATAGATTTTTCTATCACAGTTAAACTGTGGGAAGTCGTGTGGGAAAATAAGACTAGTAAGTTGCAAGAAATGTAGATCATGAAAGAGACTCCACAAGTAGAGGTCAAGGTACCACTAATTAAGAAAAGATTTTGTTGAATAGCCAGTCACCTGGATTAAATTAAGTCCATTTCCTTGGATACAAGGCGCCTGGACTCTGACAACCAGTCTGTTCTAGAATCCCTCTGTGCCTTTTCAGTAACCCACAGAAAATTTGGTATTCAATACTTTGAGTCCATAAATCCATTTAAAAAAAATAAGAATTCACATTACTCTCTGGGAGGTCTGTTTGTTCTAATGAGCAAAGAATAAAATAATTATCTCACACAATGCTGCAGGTGTAGAGTGTAAGAACCACTTCAATAACTCTATGTGCAATTGATAATAGGTCTCCAGTGAAAGAACATTTTTAGATCTCTCTTTTCTCATAGTTTCTTTTCTTGTAAAGTAGCTGATGCCAAAATTAGCTCAATTGCTCTTTTTGGGGCCTTCAGAAACTGCAGTCGCATTATTGGGTCTTTTGTTTAATATATTCTGTCCATATGCTGCCGGCTGGCCTATTCAGAGAGCTCAAATTTTTTTGTCTGCCCTTGGGAAAAGAAGCCTGGTCTCAGTTTTGAGTCAGGATATGCAGTTTCTCATCTTGACTCTGTCTCTGACTTATGCTCAATAGCTTTGGCTCTATTTTTAAATGTCAATAAAGCTAAAAATGTCAATAGTATTTCAAAGATAAATTTGTTCTTGTCCACGAGTAATTGTGAAGTTATTGGATAAGGAACTATGAAGTCTGGTTGAGTAGCATTATTCAAAGGCGCATCTGTGTGTCTGATGTGAGACACATTCAGAAATGGATTCCTTTGCAAATGATTATCCTGTCAATAGTTTACAAAACACCATCTGCTCAAGTAACAAAACAAAACAAAACAAATTTGGCTCTGGACTTGAAAAAAATTAAAAACAGAAGGTTAATTTAAAAAATGGAAATGCTTTTATTGGGTGAACCAAGTAAATTGAAAAACAATAAAATTAATTAAAAACAATTTTGAGTTCTAGAAACACTGTTGCTAACTGTCTTACTCCTTCTCCCCATCCCTCAGCAGAGGATTTACTTTATTGCACTGAGAAAGTGGACCACCCTAGGCAGAATCTCTTCAACTTCATGTCCCCAAACTTCACTGCACACATACCTGCCGGTGCTCCATGAATGGCTGTTGGAGGAGGAATGGATGAGTGAATGCAGATCCCTATTTCTGACTCTCTTAATCTTATCAAGTGAAAGTAATGCTCTCCTCTTGCTTAACTAAAGCTTCTGGTGACCAAGTCTTCCCCCGATGCTTTGGCTCCATTCTCCAAAGCAGTTCTTGGATCCTCCCTCATCAGGAACCTGGCTGCATCAGTCAATCTTCTCTCGTATAACTTCCATCTCCTAGCTCTTTTCATTCTTCCATTAACAAGTAAACATGCTTCAGCTCTCTTTTCCTTGATTTATGTGTGTGTCTGGGTACTCATATACACACATATAATTTTTAGGTATATACTTTTTACATGTACACACACATCATAATTTATTTAGACATTCCCTTGTTGATAGCCATTTAGTGTGCATGCTCTTATAAACATGTCCTTGTCTTCTTGCACACGTGTGTTAGTTTCTCTAGGGTACTAGTCCTCGAAGGTCCTATTCCAGACCTGTTCAAATAGAATCTCTGGGGCTGTTTTTTAAAAGCCTCATAGGTATTTCTAAAGAGCAGCTTCACTTGAAAACCACAGCTCTAGGGTAAGAGAGAAGTAGAAAATATGGGTTAAGAGGCTACATACAATGTAAACTTTATTAGATTTTGCACAATTACTCTCCAATACAGTTGTACCTATTTTCTATTCTATCAGTATGGTAAGAAAGATTTTGTTTTCTGCTTACTTGATACCACATAATATTAGCAGGCTTTTTTATTCTTCCCAATCCAAGTGTAAAATTAAATTTCATGTTATTTTGATTTTGATTTATCTCAATTATTGGTGAAGTAGAGCATCTTTTCAAGTATTTTTCCATTCTTGATTTTTTCTTCTACAAATTACCTGTTCACATTTCTTGCCTATTTTTCTGTTTGCATGTTTGTCTTTTTTTATTGATTTATAAGTGGTGTTTAACACATATTTTGGGTAATAATTTTTTTCTATATGTAGAAAATATCTTTACCCAGTCTGTTGTTAGTCTTTTAAATTTGTGGATTCTTCAGTGAAACTACCCGGATTCAATTTCTATCTCTATTTATGATAAATTGTTCTTCCTTTTTAGAACTGGAATTGACTATTCCCAGGCTTTTTCTTTTTCATGTGGATTTCAGTACCAATATGCGAAATCTAATGAAAATATTATGTTGGGATTCTGTTTGTAATTGCATTGAATTGGTGGACTAATTGGCATCTTTAAGCTATTGAGTGTTTCCTTTCTTCAAAATGGGATATCTCTCCATTTATGTAGATCTTCTTTCATGTTGTTCAGTAATGTCTTTAAACTTCTTCATAATGATTCTTTGTACCATTTTAATATCGTTTTAAAATTTATTCCTTGGTATCTGTTTAGAGCTTTTATTGCTATTATAAATTGGATCTTTCCATTATGATTTTTGCTTGGTTATTACTGATGTTGAATAAGGATATTGTTTTTTATATGTTGACATTTATTAATTAATCTTATAAAGTCTTAGTGCCCCAAGAATGTCTTGGGTTTTTTATGTGTACAATGTTATTGACTTCAAGTGACAATTTAGTTTTCTACTCTTCTAATCCTTATATCTCATTTCTTTTTCATATTTTATTGTTTGTTTATTTGGAATGTTGAATAGCAACAGTGTATAAGGACATTGTGGTGTGTCACCCAGATCCCCCTTCAAGAACAGGTGTTGCCCCAGCTGCTAGAAGCACTGTTAGGCAGTCTTCAGCTTGTAGCCCCCCTCAGGGGTTGCCTTAGCTGCAGAGTGCCACTTTGTCCAAGGTCACACCATTTCCGGAGTGGTCCACATCCATTGATGACAGATTTAGGCCCATCTTTGGAACAATTGCAAAGAGCCATTCTCTCTCCATAGCTACCCTGGGTTGGCTGAAGCTATTGTTAGACCTACTTACAATTCAACTTTTCCTTTGCCCAGTCCTGATTGGTGTCGATACAGGGACACTTTTTAATAAACACCTTGTAAGCTATCTCCATCTCAGAGCCTATTTTCTAGAGCAGCAGTCTCCAACCTTTTTGGCACCAGGGACTAGTTTCATGGAAGACAATTCTTCCATAGACTGGAGGTGGAGGGAGGCAGAGCTCAGGCACTGACCCAAGCAATGGAGAGCAGCTGTAAATACAGATGAAGCTTCACTCACTCTCCCACCACTCATCTCCTGCTGTGCACCCTGCCCCTAAGTTTCATGGAAGACAATTTTTCCACAGATGGGAGGTGGGGGGAGGGGAAAAGGGGAACGCAGAGTTTTGCAGCACAGGGATTGAAGACTGCAATTCTAGAGCACCAACTGCGATGTGATGATTGTGGGCATCCTTGAGCTTTACAGAGAATGCCTTTCAATCAATCAGAGTTTGGGGTTGCAAGCAACAGAGAATGTCTCTGGGCTTTTTGAGCAGAATGTAAGCCCCATGAATATGAGGGTGTTCATCTGTTTTATTCAGTGATGTATTATATGTGCATATAAAGGGGGGGAAAGACATTGAAGAGATATAGGGTAGCTTAGAAATGACAGGGAAAGCCACAGACACAGGCTTGGAAGAAAAGAAAAAATCAAAGGAGGCTTGGAAGCCAGGACCACAGCCAAACTTGAAGACAAGGTGAGGAAACTGCTGCTGCCATGGGCATCCGCTTGCATTTCTGCCTCTGAAAACCACATGTTGCTGCTGCTCCTGTTGAAAAGAATCTTCCACTGTCCTTTTTGATTCATAGCATTTTCTTCAGAATCAAAGTCCAGAAAGGAGTTGCATGGTGGTCCTAATCCTGTCTGCCACGGACACAAATCTTTTCAGCTTTGAAAGTGGGAGAAGGCTCTGTCCCCTCACCAGAATTTTTGAAATCAGGAACTCCCCAAACAGCAAGGGAAGTTGAAATGCTGAACAGCCAAAAACATGAAAAATATCCATTGCAGCTTCTAAAATCTTACTTATAGGCACTAGTGTGCTGGTAAACGTTTAACAACTGGCACTCCAGAAGAAAGAAGCATTGATTTGTAGCATTTGCCAATTTCTGGGGTACATTTCATGGCTAATTTGAAGATACCAATGTAATGTTTCCCAATAAAGGATTAGGAAGACATGAATGTTTTTTTGTTTTTTTTTTTTCGACAGAATCTCACTCCATCGCCCTGAGTAAGGGGCCTCCGTGGCATCATCCTAGCTCACAGCAGCCTCAAACTCCTGGGCTCAAACCATCCTCCTGCCTCAGCCTCCTAAGTAGCTGGGACTACAGGCACATGCCATGACGCCTGGCTAATTTTTTTATTTTTAGTAGAGACAGGGTCTCGCTCTTGCTCAGACTGGTCTTGAACTCCTGAGCTCAAGCTATTCTCCTGCCTCAGCCTCCCACAGTGCTAGGATTACAGGCATGAGCCACCGGGCCCAGCCAAGAAGACATGAACTCTATCCTCTCTCATGAGCTATTGAGCCAGCTCCTGAACACTGCTGCAATAGTATGATGATTGTTATAAATGTGATTTCTCCTTTGTAAAAAAAAACAAGAAATCCCATGTTCCCCTTTAGTTACAGCCCTTCACAGCTGATTTTCATGGTAGGATTGTCTAGGCCTGCTAACTACCACCACCTCAAATCATTCATTCTCCACCTGTACACTAAGTCCATCGCTTCAGTATACATTCTACAATTAGGTCATGGTGGCTAAATTTGCTGAACACTTTCCTGTACTTAAATTGTGCTCTGCAGCTTTCTCTACCATGAGCTTCTCTGTCCTATGTGAAACTTTTCTGTTAGCATCTGCAACACCACATTCTCCCGTGGTCTGTCTCACTCTCTACTAGATCCTTCTTAGTCTTTTTTATGAATGACCCCTTTTCCGACCTCCGTCTGGATGCTGGGATTCCCCACAGCTCTTTCTTAGCCTCTTTTCACACTCTACACCACTATGTATAAAAGAAACTCTTCATTCTAAATCTTCAGCCGTGTTCTTTTCATTCAGGTTCAGATCTATACACCTAAGACAAACCGTTTTGGGACAATTTTGCCTGGAAGTCTCCTGGACACTTCAAACTTGACATGCTTGAAACTGAATGCATTGCCTTCTACCCAAGCTTATTCACTTGTTCCATCACCCACCCTTTCCTATTGCCCCTAGCCAAAACCTTTTCCTCCTATTTTGTTCCCTGACAAAGCCAGAAACATTAAGTGATCTTTAAGTTCTCTCTTTCTCTAACCCACATGAAATCATCGCTTAGTCTTATAGCTTCTTCCATCGTCCGCGTCATGACGCCATCAGTGAGTCTTGGTAAATTCAATGTCTTCCTCGCTGGTTTTCTTGCCCCACTACAAGTTACAGACCCCAACATTCAAGTGTTTTCTTTTCTAAAGGCACATTGGACGTTACCACCTTTCTAACTGAAATCCTTCAATGACTCCTGAAAGCCTCAGGAAAAAAGTACTTAACAAAGACACTCACAGTCTATATTGCTCTTCATGACTTAACCCTCAGCATTCATTCCCAATCCTATTCCTATTGTACAGCAGGAAAGTGGTTTTGGGAATTGACCTTTGCTTCAGAGGTGGATCCTGCTTAGTCTAGTCAATCATGATGATTTTATCCCTCTTGTCAATTACAGATTAGGGAAACCAGGGCTGAGACAATTAATGCTGAGATAATTCCCCTGGTGACATGTATTGGTGGAGCTGTGGATGTGGGACTAATCTGAGTCCATCTAAGACTGAAGTGAGGAAATTTTGTTCCATGAACAAGAGCATTATCTCTCTTTCCATATCAAGGTAGACAAAAAAGAATGTAACCTTGATTACTCTTGACCACTACCTTGATAGGCTAAGATCGATGCCATGGAAAGCAAAGTGGAATCGATGGAAGAAATTGACCAACGCTGAACACGTCATGACTTATCTTACTTTTTTTTTAAGCTGATTTGAAATCATCCTAAATATTATCAGGCTCTTCATGATACAGTCCCAGCTTTTTTCTCTCCTTGTTTTTCTCTTGCACTCAAAGTGTTGTCTGAGGACCAGCGGCATGGTATCATCAGGAAATTAGTTAGAAATACACAACCTCAGGCCCTACCCTAGACCTTCTGAATCAGAGCCTGCATTTTAATAAGATGCCTAGGTGATCATATGCACATTATAGTTTGAGAAGCGTTTCTCTCGACCAGGGGTTCTCAAAGTGTGGCTCCCAGGCCTGCACCATCAGCACCGCAATCACTCAGAAACTTATCAGGAATGCAAATGCTCAGGCCCCACCAGACCTGTGAATCAGAAACTCAGGGCATGGGTTCAGCATTCTGTATTTTAATGGTTTGGTTCTGCCACTTCTCCTCCAATACTGTGAGTAAGATTTGTATGTTTAGTTAATGCTGACACTAACTGTCTCTAGACTGTTCTTTGAGAACTACTGCTCTGCACCACTGGTTCCTAAACTTGGCTGCACATTGAAATTAGCCAGAGAGCTTTAGAATTCGCTGATGTCTGCATCCCACCTCCAGAGAATTCTGACTTAACAGATATGGAGTGCAACCTGGGCACTGGAGAGTTTTCCAGGCTTCCAAGGTTATGCTAATTTTCTGCAAATTTAAGACCATCGATCCATACCCTAACCACACTGAAATCCTTTTGCTGTTTTGCCAAAACCCCAAACTTACTATCTCTTTTTCTAGGCCAGTTCATTTGTTTTTCCTCTTTCCCCTTTTTGATCATCTGACTGATTTGTATCTGTCTTTTATGACTTGGAGTACGCATCACCTCTCCAAGAAGTTTTCCTGGTTGGCCAAGTTTGGATTAAACACCCCATTCCCCTGCCATGTACTTATGTGGCACCCAGGGGAGTTCTCACACTGTGTTTTACTTTGTTTCTTTGGAACCGTCTTCTTCTTAGAATGACAGTTTTTTTTTTAGTGTAGTGAGTCAGTGATATACACTATTTCACTCCTTGTGTCTAAACAAGATCTGGTTTAAAAAAAATGGGTGCTCAGTATTTGTTGAATAAATGCATTGTGACAGAAATTGTGTCTTGTGCTTCCTTGGTGATTTTCACCTGTCTGGTATATATAATAGCTTCTCAAAAAATACTTGCTGGGTGCAATGGGGAGTGCAGCTGAAGTCCCAGGTACTCAGGAGGCTCAGGAGTTCGAGTCTAGCCTAGGCAACATAGTGTGAGCCATGCAGCAATTTAAAAAACAAAACAAAACAAAAAAACCCCAAACGTATTTAACATTTATAATTGTTTCTTAAACAAATTCCTTTAATTTTAACCCCCCAAATAAAACTGGAAATGCCATCAATGTTGGAAAAATGGGGGGGAAATAAAACTAGGTAAACTTAGTTAACACCATTGATTCATTGCCAAGTAAAGACAGCACATTGTGTAAACTGGGCCATTTTTCACTGGGGCCAGGATATGGATTTGGACTAAGACTGGATTACCATGATGACTATATTTAGCGTCATTGTGATTTAGGGCCTGGTTTTTGGGGGGACAGACAACTCAGCTTTTGCCACTGACTCATTGTGTGTCTCTAGGTAGCTGCTTGACTTCTTTAAGCCTCAGGATCTTCACCTCTAAGATCCACGTAGGGATGTCTGCCTCACAGGGACATGCAAGGCTTAAATGAGACAATATTTATCAGGCATGTAGCACCGTATGTGGGATGTAGTAAGTGCTCCATGTGTGGGAGCCAAGAGCTATTAGAGTATTTCCAAATTCCATTTAGACTTGTAGGTACAGTTTAAAGGCCACCTTTGCTGATCCAATTCCTTTTAAAATATACGTGTGGTCACCTCAGATCCTTTGCATTTTATATTTAACTCCTGATTATCCAGATGCAAAAACAGAAACTGTCTCCATACCTACTCCTTCCCCACCACCCATAAAAACCTCTGCTCTTACAAATATTAGTTTCACTTCTTTCTCCAGAATAATAGCTGCTTTCCAAAGTAATGAAAACCCCCCAAAGTTGTGGAGAACTGTCCCATAGGCAACAAATTATTGATTGTAATTGAAAGTCCCTGGGATGGAGGCCTCCACAGTAGATGCCAGGCTACGCAAGAGGAAAGAAATCACATGGTTTCCCTGGAGGTTAAGTTGTAGCCCATAGCTATAAAATATAGCCCTTTGTGTGCTGAATGGTGAACCAGGACACATTAAGACAAGAAATGTTTATTTATAGGCATCAATAAAGTGAAAGCATAAGCTGTATGAACAGAGTTGGGCTGGTCAAGGACAGCTAATTCCTGTAAATACCTTGTTACTCATTGAATGTAAATGATCTACTTCTGCATTTTATCATGTTTGCACAGTGATATTTTGTGGCGACTGCTTCCAGGTTTATGTGTATTTTTAATCTGGGAAAGTCCAGGGTTTATTCAACTCTTATGTTGAATAAAAGGTCATTGGTTAAAATCAGGAACCAATCTAAACTGAAGTTTTGCCAAATGCGTATTAACTTATTTCAATAGTGTCTTTAAAAATCTGTTGTCCTGAAATAAGAAATGGCTTTTCACATTGCAAATAAAAAGTCAGGAGGGTTTTGGCTACTCAGGGTCTTTTGTGGTTCCATGTGAATTTAAGGATTGTTTTTTGCATTTCTCTGAAAAATGACATTGGAATTTTGATAGGGATTTCATTAAATCTGTAGATCACTTTGGATGGTACAGACATTTTCTTAATACTAATTCTTCCAATCCATGAATGCAAAATATCTTTTTATTTGTATTTTCTTTAATTTCTTTTATCGGTGTTTTATTTTTTTCAGTATACAGGTCTTTTGGATCCTTGGTTAAATTTGTCAGTTAAAAAAATCAGATATTTCAGTTAGGTAAGCATCAACAACACCCCTATCACGCAAATGGTGCCCTCCGCTTTCATTAGAGTCACAGAGGGGTACCTTCCTGTGGCCGTACCAGGTGAAAGGGAGTAAAGTGAGAGAGAAATAAGCAGAACTCCAAACTTCAGATACCATATTTTATTTAAATGACCTATCTTTCAACGAATTAGTTACCATGCATTATCCACATTTTACAGATAAAGAACTGGAGTGTCAGCAAGCCTGATTTATTTACCTAAGACCAACACAGCTGGTAAGCCACAGGCTTGGTCACCAAGCCTGGGTTTCTCAGCCTAGTTGAATCCTGAGCTTCCCTCTAGAGAAAAAAGTGTGTGTGTGTGTGTGTGTGTGTGTGTATTTTTTATTTTTTTGTGCAACACGACACCTGTAATAGATGAGTTCATTAGGATATAGTACTTAAAACACAGGCCTGAGTTCTAGGTCTGCCTACTAGTTATATGAACCCTGAAAAATTTGTTTACCTTTGAGTACATCAGTTTCCTTATCTGGAAAACGGAATAAGATTAGTAGCAGGATTGTTGAGCAGATAAACATAAGGATAGTGGGCCAGGTATAGGACAATTGCCCCCAAAATGTTGACTCTTGTTTGCAAGTGCATTCTGCACTCAAGGTTCTGGGTGAGGGGCTCATAAAGGATACAAAGATGAAAAGGACAGGATTATTGTCCCCAAGGAAATTGGCTAGAAAAGAGAGGGGACATTTAGATATGGCACAGGGGCCTGTTTAATACAGGAAGAGACATTTGAGGGGACTGGAATTTGTATACCAAATAAATGTATGCTTTACTTACCTGAAAAACAATCATTATTTTCTGTTGAATTTCTACACTACGAAAATTCATCCTACTGAATTCCAGCTCCATAATATTATTACACCTAACTCTCTGTTCAAGGACAGGGAGAAAATGTGTCTCGTCAAATGACACAATGCTTTAGGAAGTTACAAAGAACACTGAGTGACTTTATTCAGATCCATAAAATCTGCAACATATCTAATGTAAATATTCCTGGCAAGGCATTAGCAAATTTTTAAAAAGTTTTTATTCTTCTGCTGTTCTGTTGGCTTGATCAGTTCTCAACCACACCCCAGAGGGACATTAAATGCTCCTAGAGGACAGAACAAAAGTTTACAGGAAAAAACCAAATGCTCTACAATACTCCTCACTCATATTTTTGCATCTCTAGTCTGCTTCCCATTTGTTCTTTAAAAAAAAAAAAAGTTGGCATTTTTTTTAGCTGTTACATATTTATTTATCACTATCAACTTATTTATGAAAATTTCTGATTTCTAAATGCTCTCGAATGAAGATAATGAAACAAAGCATTTTTTGAACTTACTAAATCCAACAAAGTAGGACCTATAAAAAAAGTTATCATTGATAGGAAACGATTCAGGATTCCATTGTACACATAATGATTTCTGTAGCTGCTGTTAGTTCAAAGTTAGTTCTGCCAGCCTTTCAAAATAATTATACAGGAATTATTGATATATTACATCTGGCATTTGATAATGGCAGACTGAGTGGTGAAACCAAAATAGGTTTGATTTGCCCAGAACCCTCAGTAAGATATATATACCTTTAATAAGGCGATTTGTAGGAAATTTCTTGTATAAACATCTTTCATCTGGGTATTGGATGGAATAGTCCATCTGAGTATTAGATGTGTATAGACTCTTGTGCAGGAATTTGTGTTTTGAGAATTATTCCTACTCAACTATGTATTCCTTGTTGAATAACATACACTTTACTTCTCAGGCAGAATTTCCTGGAGTAAAACCATAAATTAGGTAAAGATTATTTTCAGCAATCTTATGTCTCCTTTATGTACCTTTGCAAACTTCTTCCTCTACCCCTTGCTCCTTCTGTAACTCCCGACCACCACAACCACCCACAACCACGCCCCCAACAAACAGCACAATAATAGGAGGTCAGTGTTTGTACTACCTTCATTCTTCCTCTTAATCCAAACCTGCTCTTCAAAATACGTTTATAGACACATTCAAACTAAAGTGTGACTTTTGCCCTTCAAAGCTTATTATTTAGTATGTAATAAGCTTTAGGCAAACAAATGCAGTTCAGTGTGTAATTTCAAACACCAAGTGGACAAATAGGAAATATAGTTACTGGAGAGATGAGGTAGAGGGCGTATTTTTTAACTGTCCTCCAAATAAAGTAGCTACTAATCTGTTTTGTTTAAGCCAGGTACTGTCTCATACTTAAGTAGGTATGACTTCATTTGTCCCGACATCTTAAAGCCCATGTTCACATGCAAAAATACTGCCTCCACTTGCCAGGAGATGGAAGGGGAGATGGTTCCAACGCCTTATAAGGCAATGGCAGTAGTAAGGGTCTTTGCTTTAGATCTGATTGAGAACCAGGGAGTCCTAAGGACGGAGTGTTCTGAGAGAGGTTGAAGGACTGAGCTATCATGTGCTCGCTCCTTCACTCAAGTTCATGAAGCGCATGAAGCAGACAAGTTACTCCTGCTCCCTTGAGGAGGAGGCACGGAGGGTCAGAAAGTGGCAGAAATTAATCCTCCTGAATTTTCCCCCCTGCAGAGTAAAATTCCTTCTATTAACTGGAGGAGCCAGGAATGACAACAAAGTCCAACTTTGTGCCAGGCTCTGCGCTGTGCATTTCTGTGTACTTTGTACACGTTATCCTGTGCACATCTCAAAACACCCCGCAAAGGTGATGTTATTACCCTGTGTGTTAAGTATGTCTCCTCCAGCAAGAAACTTGCATGCATCACTCTGCCAGTAAACTGAATAACCACTATCTAAAACCACTTCCACCTGAAGTTAAAGCAAATGCTCTTTCCGCCGTGTTAACACGTTATGTATCAGACTTCAACTTTCTACAACAAAGACTAACGCTGTATCTCTACCAGTTTATTTTATCAAATGTTTCTTTCTTAAGCTCTTCATCCTAAAAACACAATTTAAACAGTCTACCTAGTTCATTTGGCACACCTGGAGAAGAATTCATTTCCAGTATTGGTGGAAAGTCCTTTTTCCTCTCATCATGGAATCCAAAATTCCATCATCGCACCATTTGTCATCAACTGCCTGAGGCCACTTTCCATCTTCTTTACAATTGCTTCAAACATGTCATATTTGTGAACTGATGTCAACAGGTCAATGACATCTTCTCAAATCTAAGGCAGAGAAAGCTCTCAACAAATACATTCAAAAGAAGGACTATAAGAAATACGATGGGGGAGCCCTTCTCCCCACTGAGAAGGAAGCGAAGAGGTGCCAAACACCGGTGCCTGCATGGAACTTTATGGAGCAGTTAACCTTGAGACGTACTTGTGCATAAAGATAAAACTGCTACTTCTGGTTAACAAATTTATAGAACTTTACAAATACTTGGGTTTTGCTATTTGTGCTTTTTATCTACTTCTGGACTTTATTACTGGTTTCTTTCTGTTCAGTGATAGTCTTTATATACACAGACCGCCAAGAGATTAAACAGTGAAAAGAAGTCAAAAGATTTCTTTTGTCGTCTTTGATGTCTTAAAAGTTTTAATAGAGGTCCACCTTCCACCAGTTAGTAATTCACAGAAAATACCAACCGCTTCCCCCACATGGATGGCAAGCATTTTTCAAATGGCAGTCCCCACATAAAAGATAAGAAAATGTCAAAGCTTCCCAAGGTTACAGTAGAAAATAACTTGCCATTGCACATACACAAAATCTAAATTAATACTTCATATGATACAGTCAGCATATTGGTGAATAAATACATCACAGTTACGCATCATATAAAAGAGACTATTGTTTCGGATCTATGTGAATAAAGACAGCCCCATTAGTATAGAAGACGAAGGGGGGAAAAAAGGAAATGCAAAATTTTTTAGGCCCTATCTGTGCAATTAACGGTGTGAGGAGGTGGCCTGTTCTCACTTGCCCCAGTTACGAGGAAGTATCGTGTGGGCTCCTGCCTTCTTGTTGCTGTGATGCTTTCTGTCACACGGGCAAGTGACCAAGCCACATGAATGCTACGACTTGAGAAAAAACATTTCTGACTAGAAAATTAAGTTTCTCATTTACAGTTCTACCTACTCAGCAAGAGCTATCGTCAACACATGTTTCTTTCACTTGAAGAAAACAATTTATTTTCTGATTGCAGTGAATTCTATATACCAGCTGCCATTCCAAGTTTCAAAATTCTTTATACTATGTTTTTAAAATCCAACCATAATCAAATAATCAAATGAAAGCCATTTCTAAATAGAGACATACATAAGATATTGTGTCAATTCAGGCTTTCCAAATGTGAATTTGTCTTAAAGATTTTCTTCTAAAAGATGCAAAAGTATTAAAGTTAAGGAAATGAAAAGAAATACTGTTTTTTTTTAACTTGCATAAAACTTTGTGGATTAAAATAATGAGAATGAGGTCAATATTAATCAGTGTGGTCACTGGCAGAGAGTCAAAGTAGAAACTTTGGATAGAATAAAGGAATTCATATTTTGTTATGAAGTTTATAGACAGAGAAATTCCAATGAAATATTACAACTGATAAGACCCACACTTATAATAATTTTGACATGTAAATACATTTTTAATATTATTTTATTATGCTTTTTAAAGAAAACAATATATTTGTGTGGGTGAATACACTTAAAATATAACTTAATTTTCAAAAAATTTACTAGAGCATTCATTTTTAGAAATAAAAATATCACTAACTCACCATTGCCTAAATAAAGTCCAAATTCCAGAATTTAGCCTTTAGTTCTCTGTGATCTAGTTCAAAAGTACACTTTCACCATTATTGTTTCTCTTCTCCTTATGAAAATCCCATCTATAATTTGAATCATTTATGTGGCTATCAAAAATTTTTTGTGTGCTTACCGTGTGCCAGTCTCTGTGGACTCAAAGATGAATAAGGCACAATTTCTTCTCTCAAACAGATCATACTCAAGCAAAGAAGATTTGTAACCTGCTCCTTAGAGTCTTATAAGTACAATATTTGAAATGCGTTTAAGGCCCAGGAGGAAATGCTGACCACTTCTTGGCCAAATGGATAATGGATTCAGGGAAGATTTCACAGGGGAGGTAAAAAATAAATTAGAATTCACCAAGTAGACACACAAGAAAAAAGGATGTTTTAAGCAAGGGAATAACATGTGCTCAGGCACAAAAGTTTCAGACAAGAATATGGATATGTTCGAATACAGATGTTTGACTATTGCTGGTACACAGAGTGAAGCGTCTTACCATCTTCCAGATGTTTTTCGTCCATTAATCCCTTTGTTCATGGCTTATGCTGCCATTTCTGCAGATTAGAGTGGACGATGTTGGTTGCTTATGGGAACCCAATGTCTTTGACGTGACCTTGGGTCAGGGTTTCTCAACCTCAGCTCTATTGACAGTTTGGATAGAAGAATTCTTTGCTGTGGAGGACAATTCTGAGGGTTGTCATTTTGGAATTCTATGCACTAGAATATATCGGTGTCTCAAATGAGAACTTAGGTCTTACTTCAACCATCTGAGAAGGTAACCCTCAAACAATATGAAATTTCATAATAATTTCCTTGTAATCAAAAGATCACTTATAATTAAATATAGAAATATTTGAGAATCAAATTCTAGGGTTAATATTTGTGCATAAGGAATCTGTGGATATTTGATACTTCATATACTTGTAATAACCGAGAGGACTTGGCCTATTAGAAGTTATGTTGTAAATCTAATTTAAAATGTGTAATTAAGCAATGCTTTAGATTTTTAAAATTTTAAGTTAAAATCTTACAAAATTTACGTGCAGAATTGGACAATTTAAGAGAATTTAAGAATTGATATATTTATTTATTTATTTATTCTGACAGAGTCTCACTCTGTTGCCCAGGCTAAAGTGCCATGGAGTCACCATAGCTTACAGCAACCTGAAACTCCTGGGTTCAAGCCATCCTCCTGCCTCAGCCTCCTGAGTAGTTGGGTCTACAGGCATGCCACCACACCTGGCTAAATTTTTTTATTTTTAGTGGAGATGGGGTCTTGCTCTTGCTCTTGTTCAGGCTGGCCTCAAATCCCTGAGCTCCAGTGATCCTCCTGTCTCAGCCTCCCAGAATGCTAAGATTGCAGGTATGAGGTAGCCCACCTGCCCAAGAATTGGCATATTTAAAGTTTAATAGATTTACAACAGTAATTAATTATTGGGACTGCTTTTTGTTAATTCCTTAAAATTCTCAAAGGAGAAAGCAAATATATAAAATTTATAGATTCAGTTTTTAATGTTGATGAGAATTTCACTGTTATAAGCCCTTACAAACAAAAGTTACATTTGCTACATTTATAAATGCAATAATAATATTTGTAAGTTGAAGTGAAAGGTTGAGGTAAAACTAAACTAAACTTTGGATTTTTACTTTAATAATTATATATTTATTTCTTTAAAAAATAACATCTGGCTGGGCATGGTGGCTAATGCCTATAATCCTAGCACTTCAGGAGGCCGAGACAGGAGGATTGCTTGAGGCCAGGAGTTTGAGACCAGCCTGAGCAAGAGCAAGACCCCAGCTCTACCAAAAACAGAAAAAATTAGCTTGCCATGGTGGTGCTTCCCTGTAGCCCCAGCTACTTGGGAGGCTGAGGCAGGAAGATCGCTTGAGCCTAAGAGTTTGAGGTTGCAGTGAGCTACAATGATGCCACTGCACTCTAGCCTAGGTGACAGAGTGAGACCCTGTCTCAAAAAAAAAATAAAAATAAAAATATCCAAGTTGAAAAGCAAGTGGTGAAAAAAAAAGAAAAAAAAAACTTCTATACAGTCTTTTTGGATGAAGGATAAAACAAAACCCACGTAGAAGAATAAGATAGTTTTAATGGGAATCAGTCTTAGCATTATCAACAATGGGACGAACTGGCACCATGTCTCTCCTAGCGCAATGTGTTAATACTAAGAGGGCACATTACCCACGTAGTGCTCCTGGTAAGAAACGTTTAAGCGGAATCTAGTCATGAGGAAATAAACTAAATGGAGGGACATTTTCAAAACAACTGGCTTGGATTCTTTAAAACTGTCATTACTAAGAAAGACCACCATCAAACAAACACACAAACAAATCTAAAAACCAAAAGAGAATCAGGAAAAAAAGGGTACGGTAGGGGAAGGTTTTGATCCCCAAACTGGAAGTCTATAAAGGACATTCTTGAGATATTTTCACAGTTTTGATGAGAAAATATCCTTGTTTTTAGATGATAGATACTGAAGTATTGAGGGGATAAGTGTAAAGATATCCAGAATTTGTATTTGAACAGTTAAAAAATGTGAGTATACAGAGCATTGTGAGTTTAGCCCGAGGGTGTAGGGATGTTCATTGTTCTATTTTTGAACTTTTCTGTAGGTTTTTAATTTTTCAAAATAAAAAAACTGAAAACAAAAACTCAAACATACATTCAACCTCAGTTTTTCTCCCTTATGAAGCTTATAAGTGTCAGGAGAAGTTGACTTCAATTTCCCGTGCAAGGGAACTGGCCCGGTCCAAGGGTTTTCCTGCCAACGACTGGCCCAGGAACATTCTTGTTGCTGAATTTGGACCAATGAAACTGAAAAAAAGGTTCGCTAAGGGTTTTCCTTCTTGTTTCTGCTTTTGGGAAAGTTTCTGGGAGTAAGCCTCTTTCTTCCTCCTTTTTTATTTTTTAGTTGGCATAAGACTTTGTGGGTTGAAGTAAAGAGACGGTAACCCAGTGTTAATCAGTGTGGTCACTGGCAGAGATTCAGAGTAGAAACTTTTGGATGAAATAAAGGAATTTCATACTTTACCCAAGTGTGAGACCTGATCATTCTGGAAACTCCCAGAAGGGAAAGGGGTGACAAGTTGCATGGAAGCAGAAAAGGAACCACTGGATAAATCAATCCCAAGGAGGCTAGGCTATCTTTGGTCTTCCAGTGATAGGAATCAATCTATACACTTACTGTTTAATCCAGTTAAAGGACTTGCAGCCAAACGCATCATCTAATATGAGCCCCAAATTGAAGCTGCCTTCACATTCAAGTGAAAGCTGACATTAACATCTCCATTCCAACCTGTAACTGGCACCAGAATTTCCACGAGGAACTACCTTTGTTTGGCAAAATATTTTGATGGGTCATGAAGGGAAGAAGGGAAGACTCTGAGGTCAGGAAGATGGACAGTAGCCTGAGTGACCACATAGATGGGAGCATTGGTCAGAGTTCTTCCAAAATCTTACAGGGCTGGCTGGCAGGCTGGGGACTCACAAGAGTTTCAGTTTGAGTCCAATGCAGTCTGCTGGCAGGATTCCTTCTTGCCGAGGGGAGGCCAGCCTTGGTTCTATTGAGGCCTTCAGCTAATTGGATGAGGCCCATCCACGTGATGGAGGGTAATCTGCTTTCATTCAAAGCCCACCTGCTTAAATGTTAATCTCGTCCCAAAAACACCTTCACAGAAATATCCAGAATAATATTTAACCAAATATTTCGGCACCGTGGCCCAGCCAATCTGACACATACAATTAACCATTGCAGTGGTGGACTGCTCGGTATGAGAAACTAGCGCACCTGGACTTGCCCTGAGAGAAACTGGGTGGAGAAGCGGAGAAGACAGACCAGTGAACCAGAGGCTTTCAAAGTTTATGTTTTACTTTGTAACCTGTCACATGCATGCTCACATATACATCTGAAACAAAAGCTGTCCTTCATCTTCTCTTCTGTCCCACTGCATTCTGTTCCATTCCATTCTCTAAGTTTTGAAAATGCTTATCTTCACTCATTAAATGGATTTCATTGCCTCTAATCGGTCATAAAACTGTAGTTTTCAAACTGAATATGCAATTTATATGCGTGTTGGCACATGTGCAAGTCAAGGAAGAGACTGACGGGATAGGGAACAGAGATAGCACACTTCAGACCTTGAAATGATCCCTTAACCAAAAGAGGGAGGAGATTGTGACAATGCAAGCACCCCTGCCTCCCCTCCACTGTTGCACACACTCTTGCAGCTCACAGGAGCCTTTGGGAGGGCTTTGGTCTTCCACTGGGCAGGGGATTAGGGACCTGAGTATCTGCATACAATGTACATCTATGGAGGTGCGGTCTCAGTTGAGTACTTGCATTACCGAGCTATTCTCCCTACCCTTAAACTTCCATAATGCTTTAGCTGGTTCTGGTGGTGCTTACCCATGTACAGTTTATGCTATAGGAATTGTGTATTTATCTATCTTCCCTAATAGGCTATAACCAACTTTAGGTCAGGGATTTTATCTTAGGTACAATGGTTTATGCCCCATATCAATTTGTATAATATTCTCACAGAGTAATAACTCAAATATGTGCTTTTTCTTATTTTATCCACATAAAAATTGCTATTAGTAACTATAATAACACGGACTTATGAATGGTTGAATAGAATAAATAGACTTTATGTAATTTCCTAACCATTTTCCCCATGTTTCAGATGTATCAAATATAATTTAATTGCTCACTTGAAATATATAATATTGACACATATATTATAAAAGGGTCAACATCAGTGCTCAAATGACTATTTGGATTCATGCTGAATGTATTACAAAGCAATAGCTCTAAATCAGCCACGAAAGGAGAAGCAGGGTCCACAGACCCTAACTCAACAACGGAAGGCACTAGTCACACTAATGTAAGCATTCAGGGCCCTGAGGATGACCAACAATGTTTAAGCCTCCATGGCCACGTCTACTGCCTGACTTGGTCTATGGCCAAGCTTAAGAGGGCAGAGGAGTCCGAGGCAATGGCAAGGGTGCCCCTGAGGTGCTGGAACTCACCTGGATCCTTGCTATAGACTGAAAGCTGCAAAGGACCTGGACATCACAGTAGCTCACAGCAGCTCACAGCACAGACTTTCAGGGCCTTGCAATCTTCTTCAAGATAAAAGATTGCAATATGTGCATGTAAATCGTAGTTTCAATAGCGAGAAAAGGGCTATCATGATGACTATATGTCCATTTAAACAATTCTGGGGCTCTCCCGAGTAAATTTGTTTTTAGCATACTTGCTTAAGTAGAGTACTGCTGAAGTCTTCATGGCCTCATAAAACTGGGTCCTTTGCTCTCTCTCTCTCTCTCTCTGTATCTCTCTCTCTCTCTCTCTCACACACGCACACACACACATACACACAAATTGAACATGGTGAAAATATAAAAGAAAAAGATCACGTAAAAATTGTTCCTGTACAAGAAAATGTGATTTATTTTAGAAATAGACAATCACTCAAGTGTATGGGCTGTGTAGGCGTTCATTGGTGAATTTAGACTAAACAGGAAGTGATGTAAATTATACTTATTACACTGCTGGGAGAGAAATATATTAAATCCAGACAGCACACGAACAAAGCACAAGGAGCTCATTGTGTTGAAGGAAACCATGCAACTTTGGTGGAAAGACAATGCCCCATATAGTATGGAAACCTTCAGTGGCCATTTGGGACTAAAATAATTTTTTACGGGGGTGTGATTTTGTACTAGCACTGAAATATTTTTTTCTTTTCTGATAAAGCCCCAAGGTATTCTAATCTTAAGCACATTGCTGTCCTGTACTTTTAACTATTCCATGTGATTGTTTCGTAGTCATTAAATTGGAGAGAGAGACGTGGGGCAAGATGGCTGACTAGAGACATTAGTCGTCAGAGCATCTCAGAAAGAAGAAGTTTTAGATTAAAAAAAAACATAACTCAGGTGCAATTCTGAGGGAAAAGTGCCAGAACCTACTGGAGATTCCATGGGAAGAAGTTCTGGAGCAGAACAAGAAAGCAAGATTTCGGCAAAGATCAACCCCCAAGAAACTTGGAGCCCTGTGAAATGGGTAGGTGGGGGATTTGTTTCTCCTCCTCTCGCACCTCTGGCAGATTACAGGCTCCCAAGCTGCTGGAGAGCTTCTCTACCCTCATGAGACTAAAAGCTGCTGCTGCCAGTGAACTAGGAGTTTCTTGAGAACAAAGCCAGCCCCTTAGGCCTGCTCCTTCTCACCACAGACTGGAGCTGAGGCAGCAGGCACCATACTGCTTCTCCACCCATTGTGTGTCGTTGTTATCCTCAGAAAGCTTCAGCCCTTCAGTTTTCATGTCACTGGTCCCTACACAAACATTTCCCAGCTCCTGCCCAGACTGTAGTGGTCATGGGGGCCAATGGGTCCCAGAGGATCTGTGTGATTCCCAGAGCTTGGACATTTTGGGTGGTCTGCCTTCAGGGTAGAGGGACAAAGGGGACCACAGTGCCATCTCTCCTCAATTCAGACTCTTCCTCCCCCTCCCCTTCCCCACCCATTGCTACCAAGTGTCAATTCCCATGTGAGTTGGCATAGGTGCCCTGAGGGACAATTAAGCCGGGGCTCTCACAAATGACTTCTTCCTCTTTGTTGGTGTGCTCACCACACCAAGGCTTCTATAGAGAGTGGGGCTCACACCTTCCCTCTTAAAGACCTGCAGTGAACCAAGGGGTACTTGAAATGTGAGCTCCCTGTGGGCCAACGCCTCCTTGTGCTGCTCACCTGGTTAATCCAGCAGATCAGGGCATACACCAAAGCAGAGGGACATTAAGCCTACCTGAGCACTCCATGGGCAATTCAGAGCCAGCACACTTCTCCCTGGCATGGTCAGGGATTAGACTTGGGGGATCAGAGGACAGTCCCACAGGCCAGATCCTGTACCCCCAGGACTCAATTGTGTTGCTTGGATGTATGGAAGGGAGATTTGTGAACTAATCTTGGGAACCAAGGGAGACCATGCCGGCAGAGCTAAAATGAGAGTGCAGTGTGGGTCTGAGTCACAGTGCACTTGTGGAGCACCCCTCCCTCAACGGGAAAGCCATGCTTTTGGTCTGCGGTGGGATCCTGGGCAGGGAAGCTCCCAGCCTGCAGTGCCATTGCTGATGAGCTCAGCTGGTTTGGGCTGCTGTTTGTTGCCAGACACCAGAAGGAGATCTGCAAGGCAAGGGAAGGGGGAGGAGAGTGAAATCCACTCCTGCCTGCCAGTCTGTGAATACCAGAGGTCCTCTCCCCTACAAACTTTCTGGCTTAGTGGGTCCACTTCAGTACCTCCCTGGTGGTTTTCCCCATTGGCCTGGGAGGTGACCTTTGACCTCTGCTGAGACAGCTCTTGTGCCCAACTTTGTGGAGCCTGAACACAGGATCATCTGACCTAACCCTGCCCAGACTCACTCCTCCACCACTCCTTCACCTCTGATATGGTGACAAATAAGGAGTGCCCCGGGAGCTCTAGGGCCTTGTCCACCACTTGGGGCATCTGAGTGCTTCTCCTGATTGACTAAGAGCTGGTCAGAGGTCCCACAAAACACTACTGCAGCTGGCTCTTTCCTGCAAGTGCCACCTACTGGCAGTGAGGACAACTTGTACAGCCCATTACAGCATTTATGGATTCAATCACACAGGGCATGTTTTCCTAGTTCTTTGAGATGTATCATTAGATTGTTTATTTGAAGCTTTTCTACTTTTTTGATATAGGCACTTATTGCTATAAACTTTTCTCTTTTACTGCTTTTTCTGTACCCATAGACTTTGATATGTTGTGTTTTCATTTTCATTTTTTTCAAGAAATTTTAAAATTTCCTTCTTAATCTCTTCATTGACCTATTGGTCATTTAGGAGCATGTTGTTTAATTTTCATGTGTTTATATAGTTTGCAATGTTTCTCTTGTTATCGATTTCCAGTTTTATTCCATTGTGGTCAGAGAAAATACTTGGTATAATTTCAATTTTTATGAACTTTCTGAGATTTGTTTTGTCACCTAACATGTGGTTTATCCTTGAGAATGATCCATGTACTGAGAAGAACGTAAATTTCACAGCTGTTGGTTGAAGTGTTCCGTATCTATTAGGTCCATTTGGTCTATAGTGCAGAATAAGTCTAATGTTTCAGTGTTGATTTTCCATTTGGGTGGTATGTTCAATGCTAAAAGTGGAGTGTTGAGGTCTCCACTGGTTATTGTATTGGGGTATATCTCTCTCTTTAGCTCTGATAATATTTTCTTTACACATCTGGGGGCCCCAGTGTTGGGTGCATTTGTATTTAGGATTGTTATGTCCTCTTGCTAAATTGACCCCTTTACCATTGTATAATGACCTTCTGCATCTTTTTTTACAGTTTTTTTCTTGAAATCTAATTTATCTGATAGAAGTATAGCTACTCCTGTTTTTTTTTTTTGGTTTCCATTTGTATGGAATAACTATTTCCATCCCTTTATTTTCAGTCTATGTGCATCTTTATAGGTGAGGTGTGTTTCTTGCAGACAACAGATAGTTAGCTCTTGTTTTATTTATCCATTCAGCCACTCTATGTCTTTTGATCTGAGAGTTTAGTCCATTCACATTCAATGTTATTATTAGTAGGTAAAACCTTTCTACTGCCATGTTGTTATTTAATGTCTGGTTGTTTTGTGGTCCTCCTTCCTGCCCTCTTTCCTTTCTTCCTTCCTTTCTTCCCTCCCTCCTGTCTTCCTTTTTTCAAAGTGATTTTCTCTGGTAGTGTGTTTTAATTTCTTGCTTTTTATTTTTTGTGTATCTATTGTAGGTTTTTTGATTTGAAGTTACCATGAGGCTTGCAAAAAACATTTTATAACCAATTATTTTAAACATATGACAACTCAGAAATTCTACTCTCTAACTCCATCCCCCTGCTTTTTAAGAACTTTTTTGTTTACACTTATATCTTTTTTACTATTTATCTTTAAAAAAGTTGTTATTTTTTGATAGATTTGTCTTTTAGTCTTCCTACTCAAGATGTAAATGTTTTATATACTGCAATTACAACAATAGAGTATTCTGTATTTGTGTCCTTACTGTTACCAGTGAGTTGTACACTTTCAGAAGATTTCTTGTTGTTCGTTAACATCCTTTTCTTTCAGATTGAAGAACTCCTTTTTAGAATTTCTTATAGGATAGATCTGGTGTTGATGAAATCCCTCAGCTTTTGTTTGGGACAGTTTTTATTTCTCCTTTAGGTATGAAGAATATTTTTGCAGGATATAATATTCTAGGACTAAGGTTTTTTTCCTTCAGCACTTTGAATATGTCATGTCTGTAAGGCATGTATGGAATATGTCTCCTGGCCTGTAAGTTTTCCACTGATAAGTCTGCTGCCAGCCCTATTGGAGCTGCTTTATATGATTTTACATTATATAAATATATATTTATATGCTTTATATTTTTTCTTTTCTTTTCTTTTTTCTTTTTTGCTTCCCTTAGGATCTTTTCTTTATCTGTGACCTTTGGGAGCTTGATTATAAAATGCCATGAGGTAGCCTTGTTTGAGTTCAATCTACTTGGTGTTCTATGACGTTCTTATACCTGAATATTGATATCTCTAGGTTTGGAAAGTTCTCTGTTATTATTTCTTTGAATAAACTTTCTACCCCAATCTATCTCTCTACCTCCTCTTTAAGGCCAATAACTCTTAGATTTATTCTTCTGAGGCTATTTTCTAGACCTTGTAGGTGTACTTTATTCTTTATTCTTTTGTCTCTTTTATGACTGTGTATCTTCAAATAGCCTGTCTTCAAGCTCACTAGTTCCTCCCTTTGCTTGGTCAACTCTACTGTTAATAGACTCTGATTCAGTTCTCAGGTTGTCAGTTGAATCCCTAAGCTCTAGAATTTCTGCTTGATTTTTCTTTATTATTTCAATCACTTTGTTAAAATTCTCTGATAGGCTTCTAAATTCCTTCTCTGTGTTGTTTTGAAGTTCATTGAACTTCAGGACAGCTATTTTGAATTCTTTGTCCAAAAGGTCACATATCTCCATCACTTCAAGGTTGGTCACTAGTACCTTATTTAGTTCATTATGTGAGGTCATGTCTTCCTGGATGTTCTTGATGCTTGTGGATGTTCGTTGATGTCTGGGCATTGAAGAGTTAGGTATTTATTTTAATCTTCACAGTGTGGGCTTGTTTGAACCCATCCTTCTTGAGAAGGCTTTCCAGATACTCAAAGGGAATTGAGTATTTTGGTCTAAGTCTTTGGTCACTGCAGCTGCATCAGCACTGGGGGTGCCCCAAACCCAGTACTGCTGTGACTCTTGCAGACTCCTGGTGGTACTGCCTTGGAGAGCCTGGACAAGATAGAAGAGAATTCCCTGGATTACCTGGCAAAGTCTCTGTCTTCCCTCACTCTCTGATGGGCTGCTGGATTTGGGGGAGGAGTGACGTGGGCACTCATGGCCTCCAGTGCCAGGTCACACCTGAAGCCTGTCCAGTCTCACCCAAAGCCAGTGGTGACTGTTGCCTGGCTACCTCTAATGTTTATTCAAAAATCCAAGGGCTCTTTATTCAGGAGGTGGTGAATCCTTCCAGGACTGTGTCCTTCTCTTCAAGGTAGCATATTTCCTTCTGGCCCAAGGTGGGTCCAGGAACCAAGACCTGGACTCAGGGGCCTCAGGAGTCTGGTAATTTATTTTACTATCGCTGAGCTGGTACCCAAGTTGCAAAATAAAGTCCTCTGAGCTCTTCCCTTTCCTCCTTTCCTCAAGTGGAAGAAGACTCCCTGAGCCACACTGCCTATAGTTGGGGGAGGAGTGACACAGGCACTGGCTTGGCCACAGCTGCTGGTGTCTCACTGGGTCATGTGCATACCAAGTCCAGTGGCTCTGAGCCAGCAGAGCCACAGGGCTTGCCCAAAGACTGCAGCCCTTGTGGCCTGACTGCCTTAAGAATTTAGTGCTTTTTGTCTACCAGTGGTGGGGCTAGCGGGAACTTGGGCTTCAGAGCGGAGAATTTCTCTCTGGCCAAGCTGGTCAAAATGCTCTATCCATGGGCACCAGCAGAATTCTGCCCTGTGCTGGGTTCCCCTGTGCCAGGGAGGCCCTGATGTTCAATGAAAAGCCCCAGAATCATTTCACTCTCCCTGCCCCGGGGCATACAGATCCTCTCTTCACATGGGGTGCTGGTGCAGTACTGCTGGGGGCTAGGGGAGAGAACGCATAGGCAATGCAAGATTGTCTTTTCTGCCCTCTTTCGGTGCCTTTTTCCTTGACATAATGTTATAACCAAGTAGTATGATTACTCACCTGATTTTTGATTCTTCTGAACGTGCTTGCTTGCGTGGATAGTTGTTGAATTAGATGTTCATACAGCAGGACGATCTCTGGAAGTTTCTATTCAGCTGTCTTGCTCAGCCCTCCTCCAAGATAAACTCTGCTAATTTATGGCCCCTGCCTTAACTCAAATTTCTAAAATGGCACAACTAAAATCTTTACAAATAATTTAGTAAAATTGTACTTAATGGTTTATGGCCTCAATTTTCAAAGAATCTAGTAATTTTTTTTTTTTTT
>CAUYSK010104036.1:0-10017 GCA_963575035.1 Avahi laniger
GCACACAGCCGCACAGTATTTGGCTTTGGCGTACCCCTTGGGGACCACAGTTGGGGACAATCATGGACTCCCTGAAGCTCAGCTTAAAGGACGTCAAAATCTCTCCAGGGGCTATTCTGGCTTGAACATTCCAGATTTCTGCCGGCCCCACGAGAGCCACGTCAGCCGTTGTTTATCCCTCTGCTCTGTCACTGCCCGTGTGCCTGTCTACCCCCTGCCACCGGGACTTCCTGATGAGCAAAGGTGGCATCTTAGTCCTGGTTGTTCCTCCAGCACCCAGCCAGAGCCCTGAACATAGTAGGCCCCCAATAAATGTACAACGAATAAATGAAGGAAGGAAAAAACGCACACGCTGTGCCTTAGCTTTCCCCCTTCCTGCTGCCCCCAGGTGCTTCTGGTTATGTCTCCAAGCGCTGCAGTTAGGAACAGATTCCCCCTCGTCGTCACACCCAGGCCCCCTCTGTCCTGGCGCCCTGCTGGCTGGTGAAGGTGGCTTGTTTGGCTGCAGACCCGGCAGACGGAAGGAGGACCCTGAGAAGGCCACACTGAGGAGGTAGGTGATGTCTACACTGGAGAGGAAGCCGGCCATAGGGAGAGGGAGGGGAAAAGAGTTCCAGGCAGAAGGAACAAGTGCAAGGGCTTGTCTGGGAGCTAATGGGGGCCCTGGGCCAGTGTAGACAGGTGATCCAGTAAGACTGGCTCCCTTCACCCTATACACTGGGGTGGCACGGGGACCTCCCCAGGATCACCCGAGGGACAGAGAGAAGCCCTGTGCCCCTCTCATGGTCCCCACCCACGTGCAACGTCTCCAACTCTGGGAGCAACTAGGCGAACCGGAGAATGCCACTTCCTAGCTCCCCAGCAGACAGCTCCATCATTTAATGCTTGACTAGTTTAATATAATAAAATTCCAGGAACTGATATTTTAAGCTGGAATAAAATTGCTCCCAGCACGTATGTAGAATGGGCTGGCTCGGAGGCCCGGACCTCCCAAGGGAGTTGGGGATGCTTTTTCTGACCACGGAGGCCTGCCTGGGTTTCTGGGATCCTTCTAACCCGAAAAGCAGTCCCAGGTCAGCGGCCCAGCCCGCTCAGACCAGCTGATGCCTCACGGCCAACATTTCCGCAGCTGGGCCGGGTCTCGGCACCGCCTGGGGGTGCTTTAAAATGCAGGTTCCAGGTTCGGCCTCAGCTCTGTGAACACAAACGCACGGTGAAACCCGAAGCTGGATTTTCAACCAGGAGGGGGCTGATTCTGCAGCTTTGGCTGGTTTCAGCCCCCACCCCCCGAAAGTCACTTCCTGTCCTCTGGAAGGGGCTGTGACCTTTGGATTGGGCCTGTGGTCTGCAGGAATGGACAGCCGGGTCTCAGCAGCCCCCTCCCCAGCAGCCTGTGACACTGAGGGAGGCGGGCCCACCCAAGTCCCGTCCGTGGGCACCCCAGCGTTTCTCGCTGAGCCTGGCACCCAGGGCAGACCGCATAAAGGACAGTCATTGACAGCGGTGTCACCAAACACTGCAGAGCACAAGGGCCTGGCCTTGGGAACCAGAACCACAAAGTCTTGACTTTGAAGTTCTGTCCTGGCTGTGACCTCCCTGAACAACAGCTCCTCGCTTGTAAGCTGGACAAGATTCCACGGCGACCAGCGGCCTCTGTCACCTTATGCTGCGTCTGTGCCAGCCCCTGTGGTGGAGATCTCTTTAACTTCTTATCCCCATTTTGAGGAGGAGGAATCATGTTAGACAGGTGGCAGGACTGGCCCCTGCCCCCACTCCTAGACACCAGCCGCCCAGAACTTTCCGCAGTGGCACGGGGACCCCCCACATCGCATCTCTCGCGCAGCTTGTCTGAAACGCAGCCACCTGGGCCCGCCTGAGTCAAAACCTCCGTGGGCCACGAGCTCCTTGCTCCTAAAGTTCGAGATGCCCCTCAGCTGCTGTGCCGGGCGGGACTGGGGGGTGGGATTAGGCGGCCAGGTGCGTGTGCGTTCATCTCAGAAGGGCGCCCGGGCTTTCCTGGAATTAGCCAAAGCACGTGGCGCGCATTCACATTGGATTATTATTACTGCTGTTGTTTGCCTTCTAGCTAATTAATGCTTGCTGACCTCCTTGACTGTTCTAGTGGCGTTTCCCTCCGGAGATCTGGGAGGACGCGGGGTGGAGGGGGGACCTCCCAGGGGTCTGATCCCTCCTACCCACGCCCCGACTTTGCTTACGTCTGCTTCTTTCCGGACCCGGCAGAGGTGCGGAAGGGGCAAGGCACGACACGCGTGGCTGCCGCCGCGGGCACGCAGGACCCTGGACGGTGGGCTCCCGGGCCCCCCTCCCCGTGGTTTCCGGCCCGGGGCGGGGCGCTCCCTCCGCCCCGCAGTGCGCGAAGCCGGCGTGCGCTAGGACCGCGGCGCGCCGCCCTCCGCCGCTATATGAGGCCGCGCTCGGGCCCCACGCGGAACCCGCGGCTCCGAGGCGTCCCCGGCGTCCCGACCTGAGGCCGGACCGGCCGCTGCGCAGCCGAGGCCAGCCCCGAACCTGGGAGGGACGCGCGCCCCGGGGCCCCCGCCGCGGGCACCATGGGCGCTGCCCACTCCGCGTCGGCGGAGGTGCGGGAGCTCGAGGGCAAGACCGGCTGTGAGTACCCCGCGGGGGGCGGCGCGGGGACCTCTGGCCGGCGTCCCCGGCCCGCCGCCGTGCTGTGTGACCTTGGGCTAGTGGCTGGTCCTCTCTGCGCCTCAGTCTCTTCCTCCTCCAAATGGGTCCCTGCCAGCCACTTTTCGGGTTGCAGCGAGGAGCTCTGCCTTGGAGTTGGCGGGGAGCCCCCGGGTCTGGGGACTGCGGACCGGAGAGGGAGCAGGGCCCGGGACCACCCCCCCCCACACACACACAGTTTGGGAGTACGAGCGCCCGCGGCTTGCCGGGCTGGAGTGCGCGCCCGCACCTGGCAGTCGTTGGGATCCACGGGGCGCAGGGGCGGAAAGTTTTGAAGTCGTGCGGACCTGGGTGGGAGCCGGGCTCTGGCTGCCGGGTGACTTTAGGCGGCGGAGTCCGACTGTCGGCGCCTCCCTTCGTCCTCCCATCCGTAAAATGGGTGCAGGCAGCCCCCCCCCCCCACTGCGGGCAGCTGGAAGGTTTAAGCCAGGCGGCGCCCGCAGAGCACTTTGCACGGAGCCGGGCGTCTTCGCTCGGGACCCGCAGAGGCTGCGCGCCCCGCGTCGGCCCAGGGCGGGGCGCTCGGGGCCAAGCTGCCCGCAGGGAAGTGACGGAGGAAGCGTCTGTTCGCCCAAGTCCAGCGGGGCTGGGGACCGGAGCCTGAGCCCTGACCTCGGGGCGCCACCGGCTCTGCAGGGGAGCGTGGACTGAAGACCGCGGGAGGCCAGGTGGTGGGTAAACCGGCTTTGGCGACCGATAAATTTGGTGAGAACCCTGCCAGCTCCGCTTCCTCGCTGTGTGACCTTGGGCTAGTCACTTTACCTCTCTGATTGTCAGTTTTACTTCCCTGTGGATTGGGGGTTCTGCTTAAGAAATGGGAACTGGGGATTTTTCTGGTAAGGAGCTGGCTGCTGGCACCTGCTTTGAGTTGAGCGCAGACAGCATCCAGTGTTGCCTACCGAGAGGGGGTGGCCAGCCATCTGTGCTCAGCTGTAAGGCGACCTCTCCTGACCCCCAGTCTGAACACGCCTTTGCAGGAGAATTGACTGAAAATTATAGGACACCCTTCATAACTGGCACGTGTGTACACATACATATATTAACGTATTTAATATATACACATATATCTATGTACAAGTATAGAGTTATATCCAACTAGAGAAAAGGTGCAACGTAGTATACATCATATGGCATCCTTTTTTGTTTAAAAGAGAATGAAAGTATCTATTCGTAATTGCTCTATTTGCGTTGGAGACCGAAAGAACCCACAAGGTAGTTAAGAATGGATACTTGTGGGAGGGAGGGGTTTGGTGCGAGGCACAAAGGGAGAGTGAGCTTTTCACTGTAAACTTTTTAATATTTTCCTGTTGAACTATGTGAACATTTTACTTATTCAAAAAGTTTTAATCAGCCTCAGTCCCGAGGTTAAGGTGAGAGAGAAGGAAGGATCCCCCTGCCCCTGGCTTTCTTGGGTTTCCGTTTCTGCTATTTCTCAAGTGTCCTCTTGTTGCTTCCTGCTGCTTTGAGTCTGGACGCGTGGGGATGGGGGTTCTTTGTAGCTGGAATCCCCCCTTGGGAGGGTGAGCAGGTGGGCAGCCCCCGCTGTGGGACCGCACCCAGGGGGTGTGGGGGGGAATTCCGCCTGGTTGTGGGTTTGACAGGAGGTGGGGCTGCAGAGCATGCCGGGAGTGTTGTCAGTTTCCTGGGCCCAGCCTCCCACGGGGATGACAGATGCTGTGTCCCTGCTCTGTAACTTTCCTAGATGTGGCTGGTGCGGCTTCCCTTCTTGCAGCCCGGAGCTCATATTTCACACTCCAAAGGGGGAAGGGAGATGGGTAGGGCCAGGGAGGAGGTGCTGAGGTTAGACTAGAGGGGACAACGAACACCTTCATTTAGGCAGGTGGGCCTTTGGGTGGGTGCAAGTTTCCCCCCAGCCCTCTGAAAGGGGCTGACATAATCTGATCACGTTTACCTATTTAGCAAACATTTATAGACCAGGGGCTGCGGATTTAAAGGTGATCCAGAGAGGCTGATGTTCTTGAAAGGAGACATAGTAAACAAAGCAACCCGTGGGCGTTAAAGTCTGTGAACAAGATAAAACAGGGTGGCATGAGATTGGGGCAGGAAAGTGAGTTTCTTTAGGGTGGGCCAGGAGGGGACCTCTGTGGAGGTGATGGTGGAACACAAACTCAAATAAGGGGCCAGTGATGTGAACATCAGTGGAAAGGTCATTTCAGTTGGAGGAAGAGCAATGCAAAGGCCCTGTGGCAGGAACAAGTTGGCAACAGTAAATGAGAATTGTAGGAGATGAGGGCACAGCTGTCATCAGGGCAGGAGCCTGACCTCAGGGTCTTGTGTAGGTATGTGGCCTTGGGCAAGTAACTCTCTGTGCCTCAGTTTTATCGACTATAAAATGGGCATAGTAATAGGACCTTCCTTGGAGTTGTTGGGAAGGATTCATATATGTAAATTACTTAGAACAAACACAGTTAAGTGTTTATATTAATATTATTGACCATGCTTGGAACATTTTCATGTGTCCTGGCCACTTCGAGGCATAGCTGAGAGTTAAATCTTGGTCCCACCTCTTCTGAGCTGCGTGACCTTGAGCAAGTCATGAGCCTCGGTGCCTCTGCCTGGATCCTGGACTAGCTGTGTGGCTTCAGGAAGATTGTGTGTGTCTGTCTGCAGAGCGCTGGGCTTGGCGTGGGAATGTCAGCTCCCAGATCCATCCCTGCAGGCCCAGTCCCTTGGGAGTGCTCGCTGAGAAGAAGTCGGGGAGAGCCTCGGGGAGGGGGGGGGCAGAGAACAGGTGGTGCCCTCTGGGGTTGCTTACTCCCCCGGCCTCCCTGAGGACCAGGATGATCCCGATTTCCCAGGTTGAATCAGCTTGGTCCCTTCTTGAAGATGCCATCCAGAAAGGACGAGAAGGGCAAACAGAGGATGGTGTGAACGAATGTCACCCCTTGAGCACTTGCCGAGCGCTTTGCATGCACTCTGGGGAAGGTGATGGTGTGGCCATTTCACAGATGAGGAAACTGAGGCTCAGAGAGGTAAAGCAGCTTGCCTGCAGTCCCACAGCCAGTGAGTGGAGGAATCGGATATCACTGACTTACCACCAGCGTGCTTTCCTTGTGTTTAGATGGCTCGTGGATTTCCAGGAACCGAGAAAGGGGTATGAAAAAAAGCTGCCCATATTTTTTTCTCACCTCCAGGCCTTTGTGCACAAGCTGCTCCCTCTGCCTGGAGCACTTTTGTCATTTTCATGTTCACAGCTCGGGGTTTCACGTGGGAGCACTTCTGCTTCACCTCTCAGGAGAGGATTTCAAACGTTTCTTCCTAACCCTGACTCTGTGAAAATAACACCCCTTCGCGTTGAGGACGTAGTGTTCTGCTGCTTCCTTCCAGAAAGCCATCTCCCCATCCACCCTTTTTGGGGTAAATACTCACCCCTGGGGCGCCTGTGGCATCTGCCTTCCCTGCTGTAATAGCAGGCATCACACCGCGTTATAATTGTCAGCTCTGTCACCTGCCACCCCCTCAAAACTTGGAGCTCCCCGAGAGCGGAGAGAACAAGCCTCGTTCACCTTGGTATGTGGTTCGTGGCTCTCTCAAGAGGTTCCCATTGAAGGGGTGAGGGCCCTGGGGACTTCATAACCCCAGGGGTACTGCCCGGGAGCAGGCAGCCAGTGGGAAACCCAGGGCCACCCTCGCCAGCTGGCCTTGGCCACGGCAGCCCTCCCAGCACCTCCGGGTTCCTCCCCAGACGCTGAGCCAACCTCGCCAGAAATGCGCCCGAGCGCCCGCCCACACGGGGCATCGCGGGGTCTGTGTGCCCACCTGCCCTCTCCTTCCCTCTTGCAGTCCCGTTGATTTCAAACGGAAGCCGGTATTCCCAGGCATCTTTTCCGAGCCCAGAAAGCTCCCTACCTAGATCGTTAACATTCGCATGAGAAACCCGAGCGGAAGCACCCTGGTGGTGTCTGAGTCTGCCTTTCCCACGTGCCTTCCCCGCTGGGGACCGAGTCGTGTCCGGCGTGTGTGCACCGAGGCGCAAAATGGTCCATCGTTCGCCTGAATCGGTGCCCGTCACCACCTGGAGGTGGCCCAGCTTCCTGTCCCCCCCACTCCGTGTCTGCTCCTGGAGTTCGAAAGGAAATGGTAAGAGAGGATTGTGGGAAAGGCAGAGGGTCTGTTTTTTCCTTCAGGCTCCAGAACAGCTCCACAGGCTGTGTATGTACATGCCAAGAAGCTGCCAGAAGGAAAAAGAAAAAAAAAAACCTCCAGATCTAGATAGAGTTCAGGCCTCGTGATGATAATAGCTAATGTTTATCCGTGTGTGTCATCTGCCGGACGTGGAGCAGCGCTGAGCAGTTTACCTGCAGGAGCTCATGCAATCCTCCCGGGAACACCATTGCTTTCCCATTTTACAGATGAGGAAATCGAGGCTCAAGGGAAGAAGTGACTGCCCAAGGCCATAGGCTAATGAGCAGTAGAGCCGGGGTTCCATTCCTGGTCTAACCATGAGTCTCATCATTTGAGGAGGGAACCAGAGATGCAGGGAGGGCTGGGTGTGGCCAAGGCCGGTGGGGTGGCACTTATTCTTCTGTGGCGTTCTCACCCCTGGGCAACACCCTGGGTTATAAAGTCTTCAAGTGGCCCCAGACCGAGGCCTGGGCTCATTCCCGACGCGCCATATTTCAGCTGCGTCCCAGGCACTGGATGCCTGGGTGGACCAGATACATTCCCTGCCCCCTGGAAGTTCAGCTTGAGGGGGACAGGGGACACGCTGATGACTGCAGCGTAGAGGAAGGCTCTGGTGGGGCAGGGGCGGGCTGGCCAGCTCCTTCTGTCGTCCGGGGGAGTGCGTTAAACTCAGTAGCCAGCCAGCCAAAGCCACCTGGCCCTTTTCTGGTCCTCTGGGCTGGGCCATGGCTTTTAACCTGGGATCCTCGGGGAGCCTTGGACCCCGGTGACAGGATGCAGAATTGTCTGGGTGCCCCACTGTGTGCGGATCACACCTCGGTGAGGAAACGATGTTGAAAACAATGGCATTTTTTAAGAAAAGTGAAAACGGTGGCTCCTTGGCAGAGGAGGAAGGAACAGCGAGATTAGGAGAACCAGTCCTTCTGGGGGTGGGACCCTGGACCCCTTCCCACCTTGCCGGGGCGGGGGTATCCAGGCGTCCCCTGCCCTCTTCCCTGGGTGCCCACGGTGGAAACATGCAAGTGTGCCAGCCGTGGAAGCTTCCTGAAGCGCTGGGGAGCAAGCAGACTTAATCACGGGGCATCCAAGGGCACCCCCTGCTCTGGCCCCACTGACACCTCTCTCTCTGTTCAGCTGGGCCTGACGGTGTCCCCATAGCCAGCAGTGGCTGCAGAGGGGCCCAGAGCCTGCGCTGCCTCAGACCCCGCGTCCAGCCCAGTCCTCCTCTGAGCTGCCGCTTCCAGCCCTTTGGAAGTGGCAGTTGACCAGGTGGTCTGTGGCCCCTTCGGCCAGCTGTGGCTAAGGTAACAGCGGCTCTCTCTGGAGCGCCTGTCCGTCATCTGATTCTTGGGAGAGCCCATTAGGGCGGGACTGTTACTGTTGTTGCCAGTTTACAGATGAGGAAACTGAGGCTCAGACACCCGCACTGACTGCCCGAGGTCACTTAGACGCTGAGCGTGGAACCCAGATTCAGAACCAGGCCTTCTAGTGGGTTTTCAAGCGCAGGGAGAAGCCGAGTCTCCCACGTGGTAGGGACCGCGCGTGATACGAGTCTGCGTGATCTGGGCAGGTGATGGTGTCACCCACAACTCATTAATAGGGTTGCGCACGTCGTTTACCAAGTTGGCAGGGGAAGAGTTGGACCTCAAGACGGGACTGATTCTGGGTGATGTGGAAAGTTCTGGAACGGTGGGCTCCCCTGGGGAGGGCGTGCCGCTGCCTCCCTGTCCCCGGGTCTTGCTGGGTGGCTCACATCAGTTTCAGAAGAATTATTTGTGTTTTCTCTGTGCGAGCAACTGGCAGTCCTCTCCAGGGCGTCCCAGCTCCGTGGATTAGGTAATTAGATCCGTCTCGCATCTTTCCTTCTCCCAGCCCCACCCTGGCAGGATATTTTTCTGTGAGTTAATGGTCCCCAGAATACAGCATGGAATTTAATCAACGCTCAGACAAGCCGCGCTGCCCAGGGATTCAGGCAGAAAGCCCCAGGCATGGATGAGATGCTGTCTCTTCTGCAAAGCACTTTGGAGTCTGTTATCCCGGCCGAGGGAATGAGCTGATCTCAGCTCAGAAGTGCCCAGTGCTCTGGGAAGAAGAGTCAGGGCCTCCTTTTGCCAATGCTGGTGAGACTGTGCCAGGGAAGGGGAGGGGAGCCGGGCACTCTGCTGCCAGTCTTCCTGTTGCTGGCTCCAGCTTAATTATTAATGCATAAAACCAGAAGGTCGAGTGGGTGACTTCTACCGGTGGTGGCGGCCACCGGGAGCACTAGGACAAAAAGGCCCTTTGTTGTCCCGGCGGTGTGACCTTTGCAGATGGGCACGCTGTCAGGAGTGGGCCTTCCGTTCTCGGCACAGCTCCCTGGGAGGTGAGAAGGGGCAGTCACGGGCGGTTTCAGGGTCCAGGTGCCTCCGGGAGGGAGGGAGGGAGGGCAGGTGGCCGGGCAGGAGACGTCAGTGCTGTGGATGTGGCCGAGTCACAGCCACTGATGGCAAGAGAGGGCTGGTTGTACCCAAAGGTGGGCTACCGTGGACACCTTGCCCCGTGTGCCGAGGGCGGAAGGGGGTTCCCCTAAGTCCCTCCTGAGCGCTCACGCCGGAGTCCCAGTGGTCACAGAACCCCGAGCGAGTGCCCAGCACTTCTCAGGCCTCACCCACCTGGTAGGTCTGAGGGGTTCCCTTGTCTCGCCCTCACCTGCACCTCTGGAGTCCCTCCCTAGTGGCGCACAGACTGGCTTCTCACCGCCTGTCCTTCACCAGCAGAGAGACCAGGGTTTGAGTCGTGGTGTTGCCTCTTCCTGGCTGGGCAAGGCGCTTTGCCTCACTGAGCCTCAGTTTCCTCATCTGTAAATTGGGAGTAAAAATAGAACCTATGTCCCAGGATCGTTGTAAGGATTAAGTGAGAATTTGGGCAAGGCTCTTGACATATCAGAAATGCTTAATAGTTGTTGGTAGGTGCTAACCGTCTTGATTGTAAACCTTTTGGGAAGCTGGCTATTTAATCCCTTTTTTAAGGACATTCTGTAACTTTAGTAATTCATTTAATTTCTGACATACCTGTCACTTGGACATCCTAAAGTGAATCATTATCTTTGCCTTTGTGCTGATGATCAGGGACTTTAACATGCTTTAATTTGTATCACTCTATAGGATTTTTTTTTTTTTTTTTTTT